>JABUQX010127825.1:27500-37700 GCA_015478945.1 Trachelipus rathkii
AATTATACCTATAACTCTCAATTCGTAGAACTGAGCTCACTGTGATTTGAAAGGAATAGAGAAAGCGCAACCGCTTTTTTATAAAGGTAGAAATATAGATAATCATCTCAACAAGAAAAGTTTGATCTAATATAAGATTCCACAAACAATATTATAGAACATAGAAGCTTGAAATAATGTCGAATTTAGTACTTATAATTAACCATCCTAGAATAATTTCTTTTCTCTATCTCACTAAATTTTACAGAAGATATTTGATAATAGTTCTTGCACTAGCAGAAAAGAAGAACATTTAACTATAAAGAAATATTATAACAAATAAAAATTAATTGGAATAAAAATTAATTAATATCCAATTAATATCGGATTAATAGAAAATAATCCCTTTAGAAAAGAAAATGTTCTTTCCCCAGCAGAATAAAAGAACAGTTAACCATGAATAAATATTAAGAAGAAATTGATATTATTCAAAACAAAATAAGATTAATGGAAAATAATCTTATCAGAAACAAAATATAAATTCTTAAGACAAAGAGGTTGAAATAATTCAACTTAAGTATTAAATTGAAGGAAGGTATAAAACAAAGAAAATAATTCTCACTTCAATATAGAAAGAAGAACAATGAAGTGCTTAAAATTAAATTAAAATTTATGACGTGCTAAGACACTGGAATAATATTGTTTTATTCTAGCAGATTTTGAGAGAAGAAGGGTCTGATAGCCGTGTGTTTGTAATATTTAAATTACAATAAACCAAAATTCAAAAAATTTTGATACAGGAATAATATTGTTTTATTCTAGCAGACTTAGGAGAACTTTGAAGAAAAGTTGGTCTGAAAATAAAAATTCTATGATATTTTCCTTATATTTTAGGGAATAAATTTAAATTACCAGTCTTTTGTTAAAGAAAAAACAATAGAATTAATTATTTCAACATACAGCTTATAATCCAAATTTAGTCATTAGTAGGTAAAAAGTTTAGCTTATATAATTTGGAAGAAAATAAATGATGGATATGATCCATCCTCATGATTTTTATGTTTGGTAATTTTGCACTAATGAACCAAAGAGTTTAGCAAAACTGCTCAAATCATTTAAAAAGTTTAAGAATATCCAAGCTTACATCATGATAACTTTTTATTCTCAGAGACTTTCAAAAAGGCTCATGTGACAAAAGTTTTATAGGAAGTTTAGGAAAATAAATAGGCATTTTATAAGTCCTTAACTCTTATATGAAATTCCGAAGATTCATTAAGAGTAACATAAAGACGAATAAAAGGCAAAAGTTATGGAAGAAGCTAAATACATTTTAGGGAAGATGTGGAGAAATGAGTTCAGAAAATGAAAAACTACCTTTGAAATAGCATTAAATTTTAAATTAAATTTAGAAAAGCATGATAAGTCAAACAGGTAAAAAAATTCATGAAACAATAATAAAAGTGTTTATTTATTGATTATTCAAACGTTAATAAATAGTAATATTTTCTTATTCCTATTTAAACCATAGTTTATAGGATAAGTAAAAAGAAAGAAAATAATAATTTTTATTCTGTTCAACCATTAGAGTTTCACCGAAAAGAAACCTAGGTTAAATTTTGAAACAAAAGGTTCCAAATAGAGAAAAGATAGATAGTTTTCTTTAGTTTTAGGATTCAAGATATCATACTATCAGAAAAGGAATCTGATAGAAAAAAAAGAAAACAACAAAAGCATTTGACAAGATGAATTAAAAAGAACATTTTGGTGCGATATTCAAGAAAAGATCTACATCATAAGAAAGATTGGACTCCTTTCGGATGGAAATCTCTTTATTGATACAGTTCTCAAGAATTCTAATTAATTACATTCTTGTTAAATAACTTGAAAAAACATTCATAGTAAGTTTTCAATTGCATAATTTTGAACAACAACTGACCCAAGATACGAAACCGACATTTACCTCCTAAGTAGATCTGGACACTCTACTTAAAGGTAAAAGAAAGCACAAACATGCCTATCACTGGTTAAGAGGTATATCCAACAGAAGATAGGGGTAGATATAAAAGAACAGAAAAAAGGTTCAGATCTTTTATAGATACTAGCACAGAAAAGTTAGTTTAAAGGTCAAAAGTTGTGATAATTTGGACAACAAGGAGACGAAACTTTTGAAAATTCTGTTACAAGAACACCAAACAGAATCATTCGAGACTCATTTGTGAAAAAAGGACAGAAAATCCTTACTATTTCAGAATTTAAAGATAATCAGGAATTTCAAATACAGGTTTGAAAGGAATTAACCGATTATTTGCAAGAAATTCTAGTAAACTACTCAGGAATTGTTAATCTACAGTAAAGATTTTAACAAGGAATAAACCGTTTAGTTACTACCTATGAGAAAACTCGACAATAAGTTAGGAAAGTAATGAAAACTTTCATTTAGGTTTAAAGAAAGCCTATTTAGGCATACAAATTATTATATTTAGTTAAGTAACTTTTCAGTTGAAAAAAAGATTTAATTAATGAAATTAACATTGGAAAATAATTTCATTTAATAAGGAGATTAGGAACTTTGATCTAGCCCAATCTTGTGGTTTTCCCAAACCTAATGCAATAACGGTCGAAAGGTGTGTTTAAAACCACCTGTGTTTTCTATTTCTCCACAATGGAAAAATTAATGCCATAAATGAAAACAGGAAAATATGGTAAAAAGGGTTAAGTTAACCCAAAATGGTAAATAGTCTACCTAGGAACATGTAGACGAACAGTGATCTGCATCACTGTACCCTTCCAGATGATCTTGTTCAGAATCACATTTATAAATGATACCCTTCTCTTTTGTACCCTTCAAGTATCTGAACACTCTTTTAACTTTGGTAACATCTTTAAAGAACTATTAATGAAAACCGGTCTCATAAGAACCGTTAGAAGACCAAGAAAAGAAAATAGAACTTCAATATTACAGAAAATTATTATAAAATATATTTTAGAAAACTATATAGGAATAGAAATATAATAGAAAATATAAATATAATATATATAGTTATAGTTCATATTTCATTACAGAAAACACATTAAAAAACTATTTTTTATACATTTATATATATATTTGTGATACTTAAATGTATATTTTTATATGTATAGGGTAGAAAACAATACATATTTTTATAAAAAACTAATAGAAAAATATAATATATTCTCTTAAGTGAAGACTTTAAAGAAAACATTGCAGAAAATACATGAAAACATATGTCATCAAACAGACACTAACATATGTTATTAAACAGATATTAACTATATTACCAAACTTAAAATGTACACTACGGAAAGAACAAACAAACAAAAAACTTAAAATTTGATTCTAAGGTATTAAAAGAATGTTAAGAGACAGTAAAATTTTAAGACATTATGAGAAATGCCTTGCTGTTACCTTCTCATTCATTAGGAATTAAAATGATAATGAATTGGTTATAGGAAAATAAACCAACAATACCATTTTATTTGACAGAAACCAGGTAACAAATGGAAATTGAAACATTAAAGTTTATTCATTGATAAGTAGATTATTAAACAGAAAATAAATCAGGATGAACAAATAATTCCTGATTACAAATACATATTGAAACATTCTACACTCTAACACTGAATTTTAAAAAATATATTCAATTCTGGCAAAATATAATTTATTCCTGGCTTCATAGTAATAGAAACTATCTTCTGGATAGGACGAAAGCCTAAAACTGTAACGAAAATATTTGGTTTTAACCAAAAATGTATATAAAACTAGCCTCAGAATTCAGTAAAAATTGTAAAGCCACAAGTGATTTGATAAGCCTCAGAGGTAGCAAAAAGAAGATTAAAACTTAAAATTTTTAAAAATTTGGAAAAATTAAATTAAAAACAAGCAAATATTGAGATGTGAAGAATTAATTGTATAGAAAACTAAATTCTTTTAGGAATTTTAAGTTAGATAAGCTATGATATCCTTCCACCAAATTCCAAAAATAAAAGTGTCTTTTACAGAAAGTAAGAAACACATAGTTTTATTGTAAATAGAAAACTTATGTCAAGAAACACATAGTTTTATTGTAAATAGAAAACTTATATCAAAGAACACTTTGTAATTAGTTCTTTGAAAATAATTATTGTTAGAACAATATAATAAATATTAATTTAAAATATTAATATTAATAAATATGAGAATTTAATTAACAGAATTTTAGAAATTAGAACATCTGACATGTAAATATAAGATAAAATTGATAGAAAATAAGCTACAATGAAAAATGAATATTTTCTATTTTAACAATAAGAAATTTTAAATGGAATTTTGATTGATGGTTAAAGAAGATAATCAAGAAATAAATATGAATATTTCTCTTCAAATCCGTCCAATACATTCCAATATAATTATTTAGACTTATTGTAAATAAAAGTTAATAGATTTAGAAATGAATTCTAGTTGAATACTACGACAGAATTCCGTAGAATTAAGTAAATTTTTATAACTTAGATCAAGATGCTCTTTTCTTTAGAAAGAAGAGTACCTTAAAAATCTGTCACTTATTAAACAGAAGGATTAAGAAGAATTTTGACTACGACTCGTGAAGGAGTGATCAACGTTCTACTGGTTAGCCAATTTCATCTGAAAACTTTTGAAAGATAAGATGATTATAAAAACATAACAACAATTTACATAACATCATCAGGAAATTTAATGAGATACAATTGAATTTAGATCCTTCGTGAAACCTCATTAGCAATCCAGAGGTCCACTGAAAGGTTGTAACTTCAGCAAGAAGAAAATGAACTAACACACTGCCTTAACTTCAAGAGGAATTCAATGGAGATTAAGGCCCATCTGAGTTAAAAGCTAGTAAACCCAAATCACAAGTTGTGTTTGAAGAATAACACAAAGGTTGAAAGTTTGCAAATGAATAGATTTCTATGAATTAAAGATTGTATAAAATTTTGTAAATAAATACTTTAATTTTAAAATAATTTGTTTTTATAACCTTTAGGTTTCAGTTTTTTATTACATTGCCTTACAAAATATGAAAACTACATTTTATATTTTTTTCTTGATAAACTTTCTTGGAAACACTAGAATCTTCTATAAGATAATCAGGTTCGTTATTACATTTTTTCTCTTTGACAGAGTAATATTTAAAACTTTCTTTAAATCATATAAAATTATTTATTTTGAAAACTTTATTTTACGTATTTATAATTTTTTTTATTATTTTATTTATTTAAAAAAGAAAATCTATAAAAAACGAAAATTTTAATCAGAAATTTTTTTTTATTGAATAATAAAAATAGAAACATTCAGAACTTTATTAATTAGTTATGCTTTTATGACTTAAAACTCTCGTTATTTAATCAGGAAGTTCTTCACTAGGCTCCAAAATAGTCGGAAAATTTATCTTTTTTATTATTATTATTTTTTAACATTAACTTTTTAAAAAAGTTACCATTAATTCTATAATCATGAATTTTTTTAATGATATTGATATTAGCTTCATGCTATATAATCAAGAATTTTTTTTTATATATATTAAGAATCTTTTTATTTTTAATTTTAATTTTTAATTTTAATTAATAATCAGAATTTGTATGAATAATTTTTAAGTGAAAACTTACTTATTTTATTTTAATTATCAGAAGCCTATCAAACTTGATTTCATTTAAAAAAATTTATTTTATTTTAATTATCAGAAACCTATCAAACTTGATTTCATTTTATAAAATTTATTTTTATTTTAAGTAACAGAAACCTATCGAACTTGATTCAATTTAAAAAAAAAAAATCTTAAATTAATATAATTCTAATATAATTAAAGGTAACTTAACAAATTTAATATATTTAATTAACTATATACTCGAAATTAGTTTTAATTTTTATTTTTAATTTTAATTTTAATTTTAAAACTTGAGTTAATTTTAGCCAAACCTATTTAACCACTTATTATTTTATTTATCTTATTAAAAAATAACTTTTTAACAAGTGGTTGATACTTGCATTTAACCATTACATCTACAAATTACAAACATTGCTTATTAATCTTTTCATCAAATTATCTTACTAATTGTGTTACAATACTAATTGCTTGTTTATTAATATTTTTCCCAAATTATCTTATTATTTGTGTATAATTTCCAAATATATTTTTGTTATATGATTTACTAATGCTTTAATTTATTTTCTTGCTACTTTTGTTGTGCTTTACAAATGTATCTTTGTATAATTTTGTTAACCTAGTACTATAAAGACAAAATCTTTTGTACAGATTTGTCAATCTTACACTGTGACGTGAAAACCTTTTTTCTTACTAACATTCATGGAAATGATCCTAGAGACTAATAGATTCAAATAAATAATTTTAACTTCATATCATAAGGATGCTAACATCCAACAATTATTAATTTAGAAATCAAATTTATTTAAAAAAATTTCTTTTAAAAATTCATTCATTTCAAAAAACAATAAAATCTTAATTACAATTTGTATCAAATTCTCAAATTCATTTGATCAGATTTTGTATTCAAGTAAAATTTAAATTCAAAAGAGACCAATTTTAAATTAGCTTTGGTTTCACCTACCCTTAAGTTTAAACAATTAAATATTATATCCTGGTCCTTGAATTAAGTTGCATTGAGATTAATTGAATGCAATTTTTAAAAAAAAATGAGAAAACCATCCTGGCTTCAATTTCCGGGAGAAAGGACCATCTCGTAAAATTATGAATCTTACTCCATTAAGACATTAAACTATCGTTTATGTCAAGTTAGCACTACAATCCATCTAAATGTTTAGTCTGTCTACGATCAAGGCACCATGATTTCTTAAATTTAATAGTATTTGGAAATAATCTGTTTAAATATTGACACTTTAATGTCTCTTCCAAACACAATTTTATATTTTACGACCCATAAAAGACAAGATCAAATTTTAGTAAGACTTCAATAAATCCCAATTCCCACATCTGGATTAAATCCGGATTAATAAAAATCCTATTGGAATAATCCTGAAACTAATTCCATTTGGATTCCCAAATCTCTTTGCGAAAATAGAAAACAGTAAAGAGCAAAGAGAGAAAGACGATGGGGGGAAAGAGAGCTGGTAGCTCAAAGAGAGAGAAAGAGGGTATTGGTAGAATGGGGGAAGTAGGAAAGACAGCGGAACCGAATCTTTTAAAAAGGCGCGAATCCCCGACACTCTTGTCAGTTGGAGTGGAAAGGAAGGGAACGAAACAAGCCCTAACGTTTAGAAAGAATGTGAGCGCTTGAAAACGTTTGAATGAATGAATAACAAAGTTCCAAAATATCAATATCAGTATTCTTATCTCGTGAAATATTTATATTAATGTATTTATATATAAAAACATATTCATATATTGATATATATAGTATGGCAGCGGCAAAGAGTATAGAAGATATATAGCAGCATAGTTGTTGTTATATAGTATATATATATATATATATATATATATATATATATATATATTATGTATATATATATATATATATATTGTTATAGTATGTATGCATATATATATATATATATATATATATGTTATATTAATTATATGTTAATATATATTATTTTGTAAGTATCCTTTTTCTTTTCCTTTTTTAAAAATAAATATTGAAATAAAAATAAAAGCAGGAATAAAATTGACGCTGAGATGAAACAAAGGCTATTCATCCCGGAAAGGGATAAAATTAATCGCAAGCTCGATATGCTAATAAAGGTAACTTTTTATAATATTAATTTGTTAATTTGTTAACAATAATAATAATAATAATTTATAATTAAAGTAATTAGAATTGAATTATAATTTATTAAAAAGATATTATGGCTAGTGACAATGTACATGTTTTAAAAACCAATAATAACAACTAAAAATAATAATAGTAATAATACTAACAATATTGTCAATGGTATCAATGGTAATAATATTAATAATAATAATAATAATAAAAATAATAATAATAATAATAATAATATTTATAATAATAATATTTTGTAAAAATTATTATTTAATTGCTTTATTAGATTTTCTTTTATTTTTATTTTAATGAATTATATATTTTTTTTATTAATGATATTTTATTTTATGTTTAATTAAATTATAATTTCCAATTAATTAACTTAATTAATTTTGATAAGTTTACTGAGCATGATTTTTTTTAATATGTTTATATAGAAATTATGAATAAAAAATGTAATTATATTATAATTACTATTTTTTATTATATAATTATATTATAATTTTTAATATAAATTTAATGTTGTTATATTTATGAACTCATGAAATACATATTTTAATTGTTGAAAATAATATCAAGTATGCTTAATATGTTATATTTATTATATTCATTATTTTAAAGATCATTTTATTTTTAATGTTATTTTTTATTTTTATTTCAATTTAAAGGTTTTTTGGATTTGATTAGGACAATAAAGGGATCAATTATTATGCGTTTTTTACTTCACAACCAAAGTCGGAAAAGATGGGGATATTACCAGTGTCTCGGAACACCCCTGTTATAAATACCGACGACATATATATATATATATATATATAATATATATATCAGATATATATATATATATATATATATATATATTATTACATATATTATATATATATATATCTAGATATATTTATTTAAAGATATATGTATTATATAAAGTATATATATATATATATGTTATTATTATTATATATATATATATATATACATATATATATAAGTATTATATATATATATATATATTATTATTATTATAGATATGTGCTATTATTATTATTATTATGTAAATATAAAATGAATGAAACAATTAATAGTTTTCTTATTTTATTTAGTTTTAAATTATACATATATAAAAAAAATATTATTATATAAATATAAGATAATATATTATTATTACATATATTATTACATATATATATATTATTATATATATTATTATTATTATATATACATATATATATATGTACATATATATATATATATATTATATATATATATATATATGTTACATATGTTATATATATGTACATATATTATATATATTATATTATACATGTTATATATATATATATAAATATATATATATATATATATATTATATATTATTATTATATATACATATGCAGTATATATATATATACATATTTATTTTTGAGAGTGAAATATATATATATATACATATGATATATATGACATATTATATTTATATATATATACATTATTATGTATATATATTATTATTATTATATTATTATTATTATTATTACTTACATTTTAAAATAATTTTTATTATATTATTTGCATTATTATTAAAAACAAATTATTACGGTTTTTACATAAATCTTACATATATATATATATATTACATATTATTATATAAAGATATATATATATAAATTATATAAGTATATATATATGTTATTATTATACATATATTATAATATATTACATATATATTATTATTATTATTAATATTACATATTACATATATTATTTATATTATACATATATATTATTATATTGCTATTATTATTATATATGTAGAAAATATATATATTATATATATATATATATATACATGCAAGTTTATATTAGTTGTTGGTTATACATATATATATAAGCTATTTATAAGTGGTTGACCTCCAGGAGCAAAAATCAATAATTAATGTATCGTTATTTTAATAATTGTAGATTTCATTAATTTAAAAATTTTAAACCTAATCTAACCTAACCTGTCCTAACCTAACCTAAATCCCAATCCCAACCTAACAAAACTTAACCTAAATTAACCTAACCTAACGGGAGTCACCCACTTATAAACAGTCCATATATATACATATGGTTGTTACAGCAGAATATTACAGGCAGATATACATATGCCATACATGTTATTATATATATATATATATATTATTATATATATATATATATATATATATATATTATATATATATATTTATATATATATATATATATATTATATATATATATATAGTTATATATATATATTTATTTATATTTATATATATATATATATATTATTAGTATATATATATATAAATATATATATATATATATATATATATATATATATATATATATATATATATATATTGAAGGGCCTGCCAGCTTAAGGAAGATTTAAGATTTAAAAGTGGATTTTCCTTTGAAAGAACTTAAAGT
>JABUQX010127826.1:0-5000 GCA_015478945.1 Trachelipus rathkii
TATTATTATTATTATTAATATCTATTATTATTTAATTATTTTATATTAATTATATTTATTATTATATTATGAATTATAATTTATAGAACTTAATATTTAATTTTAATATTTATTATGATTATTATTATCATTTATTTAAATGAATTAATAATTATATTTATTTAATTATTATATTAGATTAGAATATAGATAGTAGTTATTTTAGTAAATGGAGTTTGATATTAGTAGTATAAGTAGTAGTTAATGTATGCTTAGATTTTTAGTATTTAGTATGTAAAGTTAGTTAAGTAATGCTAGTAGTAGAAAAGTTTAGTATTCAGAAACCAAAATATCTAAATATAAGCTCATTTATTTATTTTATATTATAATATTTTTATTATTTATTATAATTATTAATTATATTATTTATTTTCTTATATTTAATCATTATTTTTTAATATTCATATTGGTCTCCTACTTTCATTTATTAGGATTTAAAGTAACTTTTGTAATAACAATCATATCAATTTATTCTAATTATTTAACTAGATAATTATGTTTTCTTCAACTACTATGTAATACTTTTCCTGTTATCATTTCATTATCATTAATATTATCATTAAATTTGTTTTTATTATTATATTATAATTTTTTATTATTATTAATAATGACTATATTGATTAAATCCAAATATAGTTTATTTAGGCATTATCATAATTACAGGGATATTAATTTAGTTTTATATAGTCAAAGATTGATGTAGAAGTAGTAGTATTGATGTTAGTAAGAGTGGCAGTACGTTTAAGCTAATATTCAAGGATATGAAGTTCCAATCTGGTATAATCAAAGAATTATGATTATATAAAATTTAATAGATATAATTGGAATAGTTGTAATTAAACCTTACATTGTTATTATTATTATTGAGTGAATATTATTACTTATTATTAATTATTATAATTTTTATTTAATTAAATTACCATTAATTTTTTATTCTTTTTTATTATTATTTTGATTGAGAAAAAAAGTTCATACATCATTATTCTAGATCATCTACATGTAATTAACTTTGGCATAAAATTTTTACTCACAAAACAGATTCTTATTTGGCCCTTAATTTCTATTACTATGTCTATAGATTGTATTATAGTTGTTTTAGTAGAGTTATATCAAAGCACTAATCTTTAAACCACAATTGTTTAAATTAATTATAACTATTTTTTAGGGACCAAGGACAAAATGATGTGTTGCAATTGAGAATCGGCCTCCATATCAAGAAAAGTAGAATAATAATACCAATTCATAACATGTTTATGTTGAGAGGAAGTAATCGATAATGGGTCTAATATTTACTTCTAAATGCTTAGTAACCCTTTCCCACATATTTAATAAATTTACTCGCCTGTGTTTATTATAAATATAATTAATTTTAATCTTTTTATATTTTTCATATTAGAGGTTAACTATTTCTTTTAGTTTAAATTAAACTTATTGATTTGAAATACGAAATTTATGGATAAATTATTATTATTTAATATATTATATTATTATATTATAATTATATATATATTTAATTATTTAATTTATTTATTTATATATATTATTATTATATTATTTATATTAATTATATTATCTTATTATTGTTTTATTATTTATTGAAAAGTAAACAATTTTTTTTATTCTGTTTCACTTCAAAATATTCCTTGATATGAAGATTAGCTTTATATAAAATTATTTGAATATTCTTTTGCAATCGCAAATTAAAAGTTCGACAAGAATTAAATAATAGTAATTATTAAATAATAATAAATAATAATTATAATGATAAAATTAAATAATAATAATAATAATAATAATTAATTATTAAATATATAATAATATATAATATATTAATATAAATAAATAATTATTATCTTCTAAACTATAATATGAAAAATAATAATGATTATAAATTATTTTAAATAATAATAATAATAATAAATTAAATAAATAATTTATATAATAATAATAATATATAATCAATACACTAATAATAATAATAATAAAGGTAATTAAGTGGATCAATAATAAACGTAATAATACAATTGGAAGGGATAATTTAAATAGGAAAAATAGGATAATGATATATTAGGAGTTTAGGTAATAATTTACTAAAACATATTAACCCCTAGTTATATAATTTATAATTATATATATATATATACATTAATCATAATAATAATTAAAATAATAATAATAATAATAATAATAATAATAACTAATAATAAAATAATACAATAATAAGTAATAATAATAATAATAATAATAATAATATATAATAGATAATATAATAAATAATACATAATAATAAATATTAATTATTACAATTATCAATAATCAATAAAACGTATAAATAAGTAAAATAATAATAATGTTAATTGTTAATATAATTGTTGTATAGATATTGGAATATATTAACCAATAGAAACTTCTTAATTAAGAAAAAGATATTGAATTAGATTTTAATAATCTAATCATGAATATATAAACAATAGCTATAATAAGTTTTAAATTTTGATATAATAATAATAATACAACTAACAGTTCAATTATATTAATACTAATAAAAATAAATATTATGGTTAATTAATATTAAAAATTATTAATATAATAAAAATTTATCTAGATAATGAATAATAAATAATTTAATAATATTAATAAGAGAATAGCTATAACTAATTAATAAAGAATCTGTATTAACATAATAATACATATAAATAATAATGAAAAAAAAGATAAATAACTAAATAGTCAAGGATGTTCTAGGTACGAAATAATATTTGATGGTCTTATTGCTCTATTCTACCATTAATATAATATACTCTGATTAACACAGATAACTCAAACTTCTTCCTCCTAATTAAATAATAGTTAATATAACAGATATATATATATTCTTATTTAATAATTGACAGTATTCTAATAGGTAATTATTTAATTGTGAATCAAATTAATTTAATAAATAAATGAAAAATTTAAATTAATTATAATCAATAGAATATTTTCTTACGAGATTTCCATACTAATGACTAACAGTTATTAGTACACCTATATAAATAATAATCACATATATTATAAATAACATTGATTATTTATATCCAATGAGAGCTCCTATTCAATTTATAGGTCTATCAATTATATCTTATAATTATTTATTTGTTGTGCATTATTTTATTATATAAAAACATTTTAGAAATCATTACAATTATTATTATTATATTATAATTATTATAAACATGTTAGATATTATTCAATTATTATTATTATTATTATTATTATTATTATTATTATTATTATTATTATTATTATTATTATTATTATTATTATTATTATTATTATTATTATTATTATTATTATTATTATATTTGTGTGTGAGTGTTATTATTATTATTATTATTATCAATTATTATTATTATTATTTTATTATTAATTATTATTATATTATTATTAATTATTATTATTATATTATTTTATTATTATTATTATTATATCTTGTTAATGCCACTCTTGTACAAAATATATTCTTCCATTTTTCAGAACAATGTCTTCCATTAAACTCATCCTGTGTTTATTCTTCATTGGACTAATGTCGGTTACCATGACAACAGCGAGTCCAGGGTTCGGGTTTGGAAAAGGAGGAGGCTATGGGGGAGGCTATGGTGGAGGCTATGGAGGTTACGGTGGAGGATACGGCGGATATGGTGGATATGGTGGATATGGAGGATACGGAGGATATGGAGGAGGATACGGAGGATATGGAGGAGGATATGGAAAAGGAAAATTTGGAAAGTTTGGAAAATAATTTATGCAAAAAATACTGAAAAATAAAAAAGTTGTAGATTAACGATTTATTGCGATACAATTTAATATTTAAGATATTTTATACAATACAAGAAATTATTATCGTTATTGATACTGCAAAGAGTCGTATGTACCCAAAATACACACCAAAACATAACTATTTCATTTTTGGTACATACGACCTTTTGCAGTGTAAGGAACGTCATTTTTGAATCTTATTAATTAAGGTAAAAATTCTATTTAAGAAAATTACTTTTATAGTATTAAAAATTAATTCAGTTATTAGTATACATATGTAATAATAATAATAATAATAATAATAATAATAATAATAATAATAATAATAATAATAATAATAATAATAATAATAATAATAATAATAATAATAATAATAATAATAATAATAATAATGCAATTTTAAATAGTTAAAACCAATTATAATAATATTGTATAAATATATAATATTAAAATAATAACTATAATATAATAATAATGGATTAATAATAATAAATAATAATAATAATAATAATAATAATAATAATAATAAATTAATTAAGAATTGGTAAATAAATTTTTGATAATCGATTACAATACAATTATAAACATTAAAATATAGAAATTCAAAATATAAATTAATAAATAATTAAAATCAGACACTTAAAAATATGTATCTTTTCATGAAATAATTCTTTTATTTTTTTTCTTTTATCGATTTTATATATATATATATAATATATAATATATACTATATATATATATATTATTTATCTATATATATTATATATATATATATATATTAATATATATATATTATATAATATATATATATATAATATATATATTATATATATATAATTATATTTTGATAATAAAATGCGCCTCTCGTACCTATATATATATATATTATATTATTTATATATATATATAATATATTATATTATATAAAATATATATATATATATATATATATCATATTATATTATATATTATTATATTAAGATATTATATATATATATATTATATTATCATATATATGTTGATATTTATATCTATATTATATTATATATATATATATTTATATATATATTATTATATATATATATAATATATATATATTAATATATATATACTATCATTATATATATATATATTAGTATATATTATATATTATATATATTTAT
>JABUQX010127826.1:10000-15000 GCA_015478945.1 Trachelipus rathkii
GAGCTCATCCAGGTAACTGATCTAGCCTTTGGTAGGTATCTGTGCTAACATGAAGATATGTAGGAACCTGACCTGTATGGATCTATCCCCAACCATTTGAGAATTATTTTTTATTAAAAACATTTTCGCGAATCTAAAACTGTAACTTGTTACAGACCAAGCAATTTTATTTAATACATATTTTATATTTTTTTTCTGTTTTCAGGATTTTGGTTATCCTTAATAACTTTTTAAATTTTAAAATTTTTAAAAAAATTGTATGTAAGAAAGAAAAAAAACCAGAGTGCCTGAATATATAAACATTTTATTTTACTACAACTGTACGAAATTTTATTAAAACATTAAACATTACATTACCTTAAAGCAGTAAAATCAAGTAAATCAATAGAGGTGTTACCTAAAACCTAGGGGGGATTAGTATGCTTTTGTTTAACTGTTTTACTGCTTTAACTCTGTTTACTGCTTTAACTCATGTTTTTACTGTTTTAACTTATATGTTTTACTGCTTTAACTCACATATTTATTAACATTACATACCTTAAAGCAGTAAATCAGTAAATCAATAGAGGTGTTACCTAACACCTAGGGGGGATTAGTATGCTTTTGTTTTACTGTTTTACTGCTTTAACTCAATGTTTTTACTGCTTTAACTCCCATACATTTTATTTAACATTACATACCTTAAAGCAGTAATCAGTAAATTCATAAGGTGTTACCTAACACCTAGGGGGATTAGTATGCTTTTGTTTTAATGCTTTACTGCTTTACACTCAATGTTTTGCTGTTCTTTAACTCATGTTTACTGCTATTAACTGCATATGTTTTTTACTGCTTTAACTAACATATTCATTAACATTACAATACTTAAAGCAGTAAATCAGTAAATCAATAGAGGTGTTACCTAACACCAAGGGGGGGGATTAGTATGCTTTTGTTTTACTGCTTTACTGCTTTAACTCATGTTTTACTGCTTTAACTCTATGTTTTACTGCTTTAACTTTCTGCTTTACTGCTTTAACTTTCTGCTTTACTGTTTTATCTTTCTGCTTTACTGCTTTAACTCATATATTTTATTAACATTATGTTTTTTATTTTGTTTTAATACTTTTTATTTATTTTTAATTATTATTTTTATTATTGTTATTCATTATTTTTATTTATTTTTATTATTTTATTTTTTATTATTTTTATTATACTTAGTGTTATTTACTTCATGCCTATTGTTATTATTATTTAGAACACACATACACACACACACACACACACACACACACACACACACACACACACACACACACACACACACACACACACACTTACACTATAACACACATTCACTATGACACTTTCATTTACACACTTTCACTATGACACTTACATTTAACACCATAGACACTTACATTTAACCATATACACAAACCCAACACACCACACACACACACACACACACACACACACACACACACACACACACACACACACACACACACACACACACACACACACACACACACACACACACACACACACATATAATTACAAATTAATTAAAAACATTTTATGTTTTAATTAACACGTATTTATATTACTCCTTCAAATAAACTAAAATTATTTCAAAGTTTTTCTTAAAACTTCTATAATAAATCAATCATTATCTAAGAGACAAAGAATTTTTATTAACTGTTAATACTTTTGTTTATAAATTTTATAAGTAACAAGTTTTTAAAATAACTTTTATTAAAATTTGAAATTTTATTAAAACCATATATTTTACGTACCTTAAGAAATAAATCAGTAAATCAGTTAAGGCCAGCCCCTAGCACCCCTCTACGTCAAGCTATGCACGTTTGTTTCTATTGACTTTACTGCTTTACATCATTTTTAGCCATGTAATAAGTATAAATAACAATAAGTTCTTCTCTTCCGCTAACATAACATGTATTTTTATTAAAATCATTCCTATAAGTTTTTATATTTAAAAATAACAATTATTCACTTACATTTATATTATTCACTCGATGTTAACTAAAAATATTTCAAAGTTTTTTTAAATAATTCGGGTTTTCTTTATTATTATTATTATTATCTATGTACATTGACAATCCATCACGAGAAAACACAACAACCCGCACTCCTTACAGATACGAAACTGACCTCTCTCTGTAAAATGTGTTGAAATAACTACTTTAGGTCTAAATTTAGGATAATTCCTTTTTGTAACCCGGGGCGATTTAGCCATAATTCCAGGTCAAAATATTTCAAACTGACCTTTTTTCTGTAAAAATGTGGTGCAATAACTAGCGTTAGGCTAATTTAGGCTAATTTTGGATACAGCCTTTTTTGTAGACGGGCTAATTTAATCCTAATCCAAGGTCAAAAGGTAATTCCCGTATAGACAAGAATCATTGTTATTATTATTTTTATAAATATATTTATATATTTTTAAATATATATATTTATAAATATATTTTTATAAATTATACGTTATCATGTGTTGTGAGTGGACGGAGTTATCCTTATCTCTATATGACCTCGTATGGTGATTGGTCGAGAATTAATTTTATCGTCTTTTGAAAAATAACTTTGTGTTCTTAAAACTTGTATTTGAGCAGGTGTGGTTTATTAATATTTTATACCCAAACTCATTTTAAAATCATAGTCATTTTAGCTGTTAAGCGGTGGCACAAGTTATCTGATTCGTATTAAAAGTGTTTTTATTTTTACTAAGTGTTATATCAAATATTTATAATAAATGACTTACATTGAGGAAAATTATTAATTTTCACAATAATAGAAATGGCTATTCTTTAAGTCATACTTAAAGAAAGTGGGGAACAAGTGTCCCACCCGCCAAAGGCAAGCCAATCCCGCACCCGCTGGTGCGTCCCCCGCCGCGCAACTGCCCGCCGCGAGGCGCCGCAGGCGCCAATATTTCCGCGTTTCCCGCCCGCCGCGTGCCGCCCGCAGGCCGCAAATATTCCCGCGCAGAATTAATTATTTGAACACACATACACACACTCCGCCCCCTCCCCACAGACAACGTACCCACGCGTACACCCTCCACACACACCACACCGCACACTCACTTACACTATAACGTATATTTAAATTAAACATTTTATTTTTAATTTTTATTATTATACTTAGTGTTATTTACTTCATGCCTAATTTGTTATTATTCTTTAGAACACACATACACACACACACACACACACAACACACACACACACACACACACACCACACACACACACACACTCACTTACACATATAGCGTATAATTTATTAAAACATTTTATTTTTATTTGTATTATTATACTTAGTGTTATTTACTTCATGCCCATTGTTGATTATTATTTAGAACACACATGCACAACCTCACAACACACACACACACCGACACACACACACACACACACACACACATACACACTTACACATACGCACCGCCACCCACTCGATACTTTTGATCTCTCAACCTTTGATGCCTTCAGCTTTTTGATGCCTCAACTTTGATGTCTCAGTTTTGATGCCTCAACTTTGATGCCTCAGCTTTTGATGCCTCAACTTTGATACCTTAGCTTTTGATGCCTCAGCTTTGATACCTCAACTTTAATAACTTAGCTTTGGTACCTCAGCTTTAGTGGTTCATCTTTGATGACTCATCTTTGATGGCATCATCTTTGATACCACCTATATGAGATTTCAGGCTATAAGTCAAGTTACACTTCAATAGACATTACACTTACACTTTACACACATCACTTATATCTCTTTATCTCACACATAATCGCACAATACACATAGACACTTAACGTTCACCCAATAGACACTTACACGCACCCGCCACACACATAAATAAAATTATAAATATATATATATATATATATACTATATATACTATATATATATATATAATATATATATATATATATATATATATATATATATATATATATAATATATATATATATTATAATATATTTCATTCGCCCGAGAATATTGCCGCCTGCGGGCGCACGCGGCGGAGGTTACGCGGGAATATTGCGCCCTGCGGGGCGCCGCGGCGCGGCGGGTACGCGGAAATATTGCGCCTGCGGGCGCACGCGGCGGGCCGGGACGCGGCCGGGACGCACCAGCGGTTGCGGGGTTGGCTGCCTTTGCGGGTGGGGCTCATGCTGAGCCCTGGTGTTAGTTTATGAACTAGTGAATTAATTATTATCTCTTCTAGGGAAATTAATAATTATTCCTCAATGTAAGTATTTATTATAAATATCGATATACACTTGTAAAATAAATACACTTTTAATTACGAATCAGATAACTTGTGGCACCGCTTTAACAGCTAAAATGAACTATGATTTTAAAAATGAGTTTGGGTATAAAAGATAATAAAACACACACCTGCTCAAATACAAGTTTTAAGAACGTCACCTTATTTTCAAAAGACGATAAAATAATTCTCGACCAATCACATCCGAGGTCATATAGAGATAAGGATTACCCGACCAATCCAATAACAAGTAAGGAAAACATTTCCTTTTTTACCTGCTTAAAGGATCTTTCCGACCAGCATGTTTCAGTTTGAAATCTATTTAATAAAAATAATAATAACATGTTCTTGTCTATACGGAATTACCTTTTGACGCTGGTTTAGGATTAAATTAGCCCCGTCTACCATAAACGGCTTATCCCTAAGATTTTAGGCCTAAATTTTAGGCCCTAAACGTAGTTTAATTGCAACCACATTTTACAGAAAAAGGTCAGTTTTAAAAATATTTTGACCTGGAATTAAGCTTAAATCGCCCCGGGATACAAAAAGGATTATCCAAAATTTAGACCTAAAGTAGTTATTTCACCACATTTTACAGAGAGAGGTCAGTTTCGTATCTGTAAGGAGTGCGGGTTGTTGTGTTTTCTCGTGATGGATTGTCATTGAAACATGATATAATAATAATAAAAAGAAACCCGAATTATTTAAAAAAACTTTGAAATATTTTT
>JABUQX010127826.1:20000-27165 GCA_015478945.1 Trachelipus rathkii
TGTCCAAGCAAATTATCAAAATGCTGCATCAAAATTTTACCATACAAGTTTTATACCCAAAAATCCTTTATCAAAATTTCATATCCAAAAGTTATTATGAAGATTTTATATCCGAAAGTTACTATCAAGATTTTCTTATATACATTTTCTAAATTTCTATCAGAAGATTATTTTATATACATTTTCAGACAAAGGTTTCTAGACTGACTTGATTTTTTATACATTATCAAGCAAAGGATTCTAGGCTTACTCTAGATTTTTATATACATAGTCAAGCAAAAGATTTCAAGCCGACTGGATTTTATTTACATTTCAAACAAAAGGTTCCAAGTCGACTTAATTTTATTAACATTTCAAACAAAAGGTTCCAAGCTGACTTAATTTTATTTACATTTCAACCAAAAGGTTCCAAGCTCACTTGATTTTATTTGTATTTCAAACAAAAGGTCCCAAGCTGACTTAATTTTATTTACATTTCAAACAAAAGGTTCCAAGTCGACTTAATTTTATTAACATTTCAAACAAAAGGTTCCAAGCTGACTGGATTTTATTTACATTTCAAACAAAAGGTTCCAAGCTCACTTGATTTTATTTGCATTTCAAACAAAAGGTTCCAAGCTGACTTAATTTTATTTACATTTCAAACAAAAGGTTCCAAGTTGACTTAATTTTATTTACATTTCAAACAAAAGGTTCCAAGCTGACTTAATTTTATTTACATTTCAAACAAAAGGTTCCAAGCTCACTTGATTTTATTTCCATTTCAAACAAAAGGTTCCAAGCTGACTTAATTTTATTTACATTTCAAACAAAAGGTTCCAAGCTGACTTAATTTTATTTACATTTCAAACAAAAGGTTCCAAGCTGACTTAATTTTATTTACATTTCAACCAAAAGGTTCCAAGCTCACTTGATTTTATTTGTATTTCAAACAAAAGGTCCCAAGCTGACTTAATTTTATTTACATTTCAAACAAAAGGTTCCAAGTCGACTTAATTTTATTAACATTTCAAACAAAAGGTTCCAAGCTGACTGGGTTTTATTTACATTTCAACCAAAAGGTTCCAAGCTCACTTGATTTTATTTGTATTTCAAACAAAAGGTTCCAAGCTGACTTAATTTTATTTACATTTCAAACAAAAGGTTCCAAGCTGACTTAATTTTATTTACATTTCAAACAAAAGGTTCCAAGTTGGCTGAATTTTATTTACATTTCAAACAAAAGTTTCCAAGCTCATTTGATTTTATTTCCATTTCAAACAAAAGGTTCCAAGCTGGCTTAATTTTATTTACATTTCAAACAAAAGGTTCCAAGTCGACTTAATTTTATTTACATTTCAAACAAAAGGTTCCAAGCTGGCTTAATTTTATTTACATTTCAAACAAAAATTTTCAAGCTCACTTGATTTTATTTCCATTACAAAAAAAAGGTTCCAAGCTGACTTAATTTTATTTACATTTCAAACAAAAGGTTCCAAGTCGACTTAATTTTATTAACATTTCAAACAAAAGGTTCCAAGCTGACAATTTCAAATCAAAAGGTTCCAACTTAAACCTTAATTTTATTTACATTTTTCAACAAAAAATTCCAAGCTGACTTCGATTTATAGTTCGCTATTCAAACAAAGGTTTCCCAAAGTTGCTGAATTTTATTTACATTCAAAACAAAAGTTTCAACAGCCTCATTTTGATATATTTTATTTCCATTTCAAAACTGAAATTTGTTTAAACCTGGCTTAATTTTATTTACATTTCAAACAAAATTTCAAGCTCACTGAATTTTATTCCGATTACAAAAAAAGGTTCCCAAGCTGACTATTTTATTTACCATTTCAAACAAAAGTCCAAGGCTGCTTTAATTATTTAATTTCAAGCAAAAGTTCCAAGCTGCTTAACTTTATTTACATACAAACAAAAGGTTCCGAAGGCCAACTTAATTTTATTTACATTCCAAACAAAAGGTTCCAAGCTGACTTGATTTTATTAACATTTCAAGTAAAAGGTTCCAAGCTGACAATGTCAAATCAAAAGGTTCTAGCATACTTAAAAAAAAATTTCAGACTCCAGATTTTAACCCGAAAAACAATTTCAAAAACTTGGTTTAATAATTAGTTGTATATATATATACAATATAGCTATATACTATATATATTACTATATATATTTATATATATATATAAATATATATTATATATAAATAAATATAAATATAGATAATATATATAATATATATATATAATAATATATTATTTAATATATATATATATAAAATACCGAAATAGAGCTGATGATTATGAAAGGGATAGATGATGCCTGAGAAGGTAACCTGACACCGTCAGAAAGCAAATGCAATGGGGTTACCTTACATAATTTTACCCAAATGATACGTTATAAAAGGATAGAAATAAATAAAAGTCATCATGGGGGTTAATTTTCCAGACATGAGGACTGGAAAGGTGAAAGGAAATTAAAAACCTAAAGTCGATAAGTAAAATAAAACAAGGAAAATATTAGTTTTGGGGAAGGAGAAGAGGAGACGAAGAGAGAGAGAGACGAAGAGAGAGAGAGAGAAGAGGAATGGAGAGAGGAAGAGGAGAGAGAAGAGAAGAGAGACAGAGGAAAGAGAGAAGAGAGAGAGAGAAGAGACGAAGATCCTGTAATGGAGCGATATTGATTCATTTTAAGAGGTGAGGAAGAGAGAGAGAAGAGAGAAAGAGAAGAGAGAAAAGAGAGAGAGAGAGAGAGAGAACGAGAGGAGAGAGAAGAGAAGAGAGAATCAGAAAGAGAGAAAAAAGAGAGAGAGGGTCATATAGGGGAGCAGACAGAGAGGGAGAAAGAGACAAAGAGAGAGAGAGATAAAGAGAGAAAGCAGAGACAGAAGAAAAAG
The DNA here is from genome assembly GCA_015478945.1 of Trachelipus rathkii. Classification (NCBI taxonomy): domain Eukaryota; kingdom Metazoa; phylum Arthropoda; class Malacostraca; order Isopoda; family Trachelipodidae; genus Trachelipus; species Trachelipus rathkii. The sequence goes on from JABUQX010127826.1 coordinate 22,888, forward strand.
ATATAGAGAGAGAGAGAGTAGAGACGAGAGAAGAAGAGAGAAGAGAAGAGAGAGAGAGACAGAGAGAAGAGAAGAGAGAGAGCAAATAGACGAGGCAATAGTTAAGGTATTTGGAAACAAGCATAGAAATTTGAGAAAGTCTGAAAAGCAGAATCATGAAAGGAGTGGAAATACCGTAACGGATAGCCTTTAAATATTCAGGGGAAATTGAAATTTATCAAGAAAGTGAAATTGATATTTGCAAGGGTGACACGAATATATTTTCCTTACAAGAAAACTATATTTAAGTTCAAATCGAGCAGATTTTCAAATATTTGCTATAAAATTATGGCTTTGTAAAATACACGTTCATATATATATATATATATATATATATTAATATATATATATATATATTATTATAATATAAGTATTATAAATATACAAATAGATTTTATGTATGATTTTGTAAAGGGAATAAATATATTGGTGTTTAAAGATATCTTCATATAGTATATATATTATATATACATAAATATATATATATAATATTATGTATATCATATTATTTAAATAATATATATATTTATATATATATATATATATAATATATATATATATATTATATTATATATATTATATAATACTATTATATATATTATTATATATATGATATTATATATTTATTTAATATATATTAATATAATCACCATTATGCGATCTCAAGCTTTCGGCTGCCAACTAGGTCGAATATACTTTATAATATTGTCTGTTCATCTTGCTTTTCGTCTTTTTGTGGACATTTCCTATCACGTGGAATCCATTCAAGGGTTGTTTTAGTCCACCTATTATCTGTTAATCGGGCAACATGACCCACCCATCTCCACTTTTGTTTGTTCCTTTATTCATTTGCAGGTCTTCCGGTCAAGCTTAACGCAGAGTATTTGCTTTTCCATACCCCTCTGAGCCGAGTCATTCGGAGTTTTAGTAATGATTTAGCAAATAGGTCCATGTCTAGCTATCGTAGGTCAAAAAAGGTAGGATGCGTTATTCGAATACTTTCCTCTTTAGGCAAATGGGTTGCTTATTTTAAAAAAAAAAAAATCCGTTTAGCTTAGAAAATGCCTGGCAACCAAGTTTCACTCTTCTTTCTATTTCTTTAATGGTGTCACCTTCCATTGAAATTCTTTTACTGAGGTAAACGTAGTGATCAACTCGCTCTAGTCGCTCTCCGGATAACATGATATCCAAAGCTCGTGCAAACCTATTAAACGCAACTTGGCTATTCCCCAAGTTCATTTTCAAAACAAAGGTTTCACCTCTTCTGCCAAGGTTTACCATGTGACGTTGCAATTCTCATATATATATATATATATATATATATTATATTATTTATATATATAGTATATAATATTAATATATATATATAATATATATATATAGTATATATATACATATATATATATATATTATATATATTATATATATATATATTATACTTAGTGATTAAATGATTTTGTTATATATAATATTATATATAAATATATATTATAAAATATATATATTATATATATATAATATATATATATATATAATTATATATATATATAATATATTATATATATATATATATATTAGGAATGTTTTGCCGAATTAGTGAAGAAAAAGCCGAATTACCGAATACCGAATATTCGGCTAAAAGTATTCGGCCGAATACCGAATATTCGGCCAATTAATCACTTCGCTATTCGGCGAATATTTTTTTAAAAGTTCGGTCATCCATTTAGTGAAAAAAAAGAAAACCTACACTGGTCAACAAAAAAAGTTTAAATTTTTCTGGAGAACTTTTGTAGAGATATATAGTAATTCGGAGGTGCTGATTACATATATATTCCGGATTTACTGTAATTCACAATCCCCGGTTTTCGTGGCAATCATGGGGATCTATTTTTCAAATTCCCGCTAGAAATGGGCCAAGAATCATTTGTGCGCAACTTAACGTTAGGGCTGTAAACACCCTTCCGCATATACTACAGGGAGCCAGCAAGTTTACTGCGGTCGATATTCCGGAAGCATGTGGTAACTTTAGTACTCTACATGTATGGATGCCAATGACCTGATGATGTCTATCATCCATCTGAATACAGTCGATGGGTCCGCATTGTTCACCCAGGTAAACTGAACGTTATCTTTATTTGAGGGCTTGTATTTTCCAAGTTGGTCCGACTGTTGCTCGAGGTTTTGCCCATGGGAAAAAATGTTACACTGGACCCATGGCAAAAGGAAATCAAGTAACCAGAGAAGCAGAGCTGCGGAGCCTTCTTCCATGAGATGGTAACTGTGTAGTTGGCAGTAAGTTGCAGGACTCTTACTAATAAGCATATGGACTCCCAGCATACCGATCAGGTAGTGGCGAACTGTTTGACACTTATAGAGGCAGATTGAAAGGGTGTGCTGTTACACAACGGCAACAAGGTATGCTTCGTTCCGAGTAGGTTCTCGTACGGAGTGAGAGAGAAGTATGCAAAAATTCCAGACAGTTTTGGAGAGGCACCAATATCAGCGTACATGAGAAGGGTAAATATGCCTTCAGAACCTTCAAAATGGTAAAACATTTTGCTCGGTCCAGCAAGGGCCAGTTCACAAATATCCCAGCCCTGCTATTGGACAGCGGGCGCAAAAGGATCACCTGGACCCCGAAAGAAAGAATTTGGCCAGCCGAGGGGAAACCTTGCGCCAGGGTGGACCAAGGAAAACCAATTTCCTACTGTGAACCACTTGTCAGAGAGAAAATCATCTTTACTCACTTACACATAAACTTGGTTTATGAAACAATTTGTTGAAGGGCCTGGAGCCATAATGTGAATGCTTCCGCTATATATGCTCAACGTTTCCTGTCTGACTGACGAGAAGAAAAAAAAGCTGGGAGATATTTGATGGTCCACAAATACGACACTTCCTCCGTGGTGCTGCCTTTGCTACAACAAATTGACCTGTGTTAAAGAGGCAAGAGCGTGAAAAATGCCCTTTTTCAGAATGGTAGCCACAAAAATTTTCTGGAACAGGGGGAAAAGCCGGGAAGAAACATTAACAATTGGTTATACGAAACTGCTAGACAGTTTTATCATTCTGCCATGGCTGTAGAATGAGTATAAAAGTTGCGCCAGTACTTACATTCTCACCTAAGAAAATTTCCGGTTAAAACCTTAGCGCATTTAGTGATGAGCCAGGCGTGACGCTTCATCAAGAGCTAAAGTTTACTTGCAAGGACGTTACCAGGCAAGGGAATATCAATATGGGAATGGCCGAACTATTGTTGGAGCGGATGAGGGAATTCCAGACGCTATAGCACAGTAGGTCTTCTACGTAAAGAAAGTTATTACCATCGATAGGTATGTTATTACATTTAACTAAACCAGTCCTCTATTACATTCATTGTTGTCCCATAATTATCTTTATCATAGTTTATTATATGTTTAAACAATAATCTATCAAAAAGACATGTATCATATAGCATTGCCGGATTTGTTTCTCTCCCTTCGATATATTCAATATATATATATATATAATATACTATATATATATATATACTTTATATAGTATATAATATTAAGTATATATATATTATATATATATATATATATATATATATTATACTATTAAATATATTATATATCAATAATTCGTAGATACACCCTCTTGAAAAAGGTAAAAATCAAAATAAATTTCACCATTCTAACCATGTAATCTTCACAAATTGCGATGTGGATAATGCAAAAACGATTACATTTTTGGAATTCAGCACATCAATAATCAATGCGAATCCCCGTCCAAGAAATTTCATGTTACCAGTGTTATATACAAAGTAATAAAAACAAAAAGTAATATACACTATTTCTTACCTATAGCAAACATTCACATATTAAAAATTAATTAAATGAAAATGAAAGTATTTTTGTACAAGATATTAAACTAAAACTTCAGTTGAATAAGCTCTAAGGTTAAAATGACAGACACTAGCAGTTCTCCATTTTCAGGGAAACCTATTTCTTGTGGCTTCATAAATAATTCCTCCTGTTCTAAATATATCTTTCACTTTCGACTGATGACGTGGAGCTGAAAGGTATTTTGTTTTTTCAAATTCATAAAACTATTCCAGTGTTTCCACCAATTGAAGGGAATATCATTGTTCTCACTGGTCAAAGTAGGGCAAACTTATACATTTGTTTATTCTTGATGTAATTCCGTATGTGTAGCCTTTAATTTTATGTACAATAATCCCATCGTCAGAAGAATGGG
>JABUQX010127827.1:0-14648 GCA_015478945.1 Trachelipus rathkii
ATATATATATATATATATATATATATATATATATATATATATATATATATATATATATATATATAACTTATAAAAAAAATGTCGATATCTATATATATATATATATATATATATATATATTGTTTTGGAAGTGTGGTCCGAAATCAATATAATTTAAGACTTAGTGGTCCATGATTACTTTAAGTTTGGAACCACTGCCCTAGACTGCTAACAAGTAACTTTAATGTAGATAATTTCCTTTATAGTAGCAATAACCCTTTAGAATTTGATTACATTTATATAAAGAGGCATGTGTGAGGCGGATGAAGCTTCCTTTAAATTTAGAAGTTGGAATTCTAACTTGTCAAAGTTGAATTCTGTTTCTTTTTTTGGCAGATTTGCTGCACATTGTTGTCCTGAAGAGAAAGTTTTAGGCTATATATTTCATTTGGAATATGAGAGCTTAAGTGTTCGCGAATGTTGATCTTAATACTAAAAGGCAAATCTTGTCAGGAATTTCCTCCGTTTTCAAACCTTTGTTGTTATTCTTGACTTCGATGTTTTCAAACTTTCGGGGTTATTCTTGCCTTTATCAGTTAGCGGTAAGACATCGATGAGATTCATATGGACTTTAAGCCCAAAAGTGGATTGAGGTACTGTCTTGGACACTAAAATTGCTACTGAGTGGAAAGAGGTTGCTTCTTCCTTTAATAAGGTTTCTGAATTATCTTTCAGAAGAATGGTCCTTAACAAGGACAATGTTTATGATGAATGCGAGCAGCATAAGGAGCGGGAGCTACCACATTTTAACAAAGTCATTTCAGTAGCTGACTTGGGAAATTCCCCAATTCCATTGGAATTTGGTGATTTTTTTTCCAGTTACAACATTGCAGCTCAGTTACAATGTTTTAGGGCCGAGAACCAGGATTTCAGGTCTTCCGATCGGCAGCCAAAAAACCAATTTATGTCGACAGTCGACTTGGAAATTTCCCCTCACTCCGTTGAAATTTAGTGCTTTTGACGCTTGATGCGTCAAATAGGGAGTTTCAAGGTCGGCAAGACGGTTTTTGAGGTCTGGAAGACCACTTTCAAAGTGTTTGAACTACTGTTCGAGGTTTATAACCCCCAAAAGGGGAGATTATGGGTTCTTTGATGGTTTTCTAAGGTTTCAAATGATCGAGAGATCATTTATGATGATTCAATTCGATTTATCGAGGTCTATTACCCCCAGATCAACGGTTAAATCGACTTTCTATGAGCTCAGGCTAGCTAGATATGTTAAATTTCATAATCTATAGAAATTATTATATATTTGATAGTTTTAACATAGTAAAGATATTATAAAAATTATAGTACTTCAATCCAATGTTATATTTTACGGGCCATCTCGTGTATGTGTGTACCTTTCGCGGGAAAAGTTGCCGCCAAAACTTAAAACAAATTTAATATGGCTTCGTACGTAGCAAAAGTTTATTTTTATTATCACAAATATTTTTATTTATCGTGGTAAAAAAATATTGAAGGAAAATGCTTAATATTTCTTTATAAAAATTATTTAATTACGTCATGTTCGAAAATTCCATAAAAAAGGACGATGCCTATTAAAAATCAATTTAGAAATATGTTTGTTATGAACCAATCACAACGTTTCTTACATTTCGACGTAGGCAAATAAGAGTATGGTTTTCTTTCGAAAACAGCAGTTGGAAATTTTGAATTTTGAAGAACATCCGCAATTTGCCCGATAATTTCCCTATCTATCAGACCTATTCTATGTGGTTTTAATTAATATAATTAATTGTAGTGCGAAACAAAAATAGTTCAAAATGTATGTGCTCTCGTTCGTACGTGCGGCATGTTTTTATATCTCCAATTTAGGGAGTTTAAGACATCCAATCCCCAACAAACTTCGTACCCCTACCTCTCCCTGACTAGTTCGTCGTCTTTGACCTTTATTCTACGTGGCATAGATTGCTTTAATATATTTGCTTTTACTTTCACTATGTAAACGACTCTCTTGAAGATGACGGATTGAAGATTGCCCAAAAACATTTCGGCCCTTGCTGTTTGGCAATAAATTGGAAATCCTTCCGCATTAATTATTTATATAATTATTTCATATTTTAAAGACTAAAGAAAATATTTAATGGCTTTAATATGTTACAAACATTAACAATTATAATAATTATTATTATTTTAAATTTGTTTTAAAAGGGGAGGATTAACTATTTCTTAATAAGGGCAGGTCCCAATTTCCTCCCTCCTAAAAATGGACATAAAATTTGGAATTTTCAGTTGATTTTGACCCTATAAACACCAAACTGTAGCTTGTTTTGCCCTCTAAAACGTTGTTTTTTTTTGGCGTTTTTCTGTGTCTGTAATCATTCTTTCAGAATTTTCAATTTTTAAAAACCCATGTTTTTGACATTTTTCGTATCAACTTCCAGAATTATTTTCTAAATGACTTCAAACTTGAAATATGCATAGATGGGTCCATTACCTACAATAGTCACATATTACTTTTTCAATTTTTTGAGTTTTGTGCTCAGCGTTGTCCAATTTCCAAACCCACATTTTTTTTTATTTTAAAATAAAAAATTGCGATAATTTTTTTTCCTGTTCGTGCGAAGTGGATAAAATTTTAAGGGCATATGCAGTCGGAAGAGATGCACATTTTTTATTTAGATAATTTCTTTTCATATGCATTAGTTTTGGATTTGTTCTTGGAACAAATCTCCAAAAAAATCTTTTTGGAAATTTAAATTTTTTTTTTTGAGTATACAAAAATATTATCTAAGTAAAAATGATGCATCTCGCCCGACTACACAAGCTCTGAAAATTTGATGTTGATCGGATGAGTAGAAAAAAAAACTATATCAATTTTTCACTTTTCCAAAAATTTGAATTTTTGGAAAAGTGAAAAATTGACATTATCTTTTTATACTCATCCCGATCAAACTCTCGGGAACCTTATAGTCATTTTACTGGAGCATTTCCACTGTACTCAAAAAATATTTTGTTCAAAAAAATTGACACAAAATTTGTTCAAGAACAAATCCAAAACTAATGCATATAAGAAAGTATTTAGAGTACTTGCATCTCTTCCGACTTTTACACTATCTGCATCCACTTCATGGCTGGGAAAAAATACTGACTTTTAAAAATCAAAAAAAAGTGGGTTAGGAAACAAAACTCAAAAAAGCGAAAAAGTAATATGTGACTATTGTAGGTAATGAACCATCTAATATCATTAGAAAATAATTCTACAACGCGCAGCGGGATTTAAGTGAAAGTCTGAAAAGTGATACAGACACGAAAAACAACCGACATCAACGTTTTAGAGGGCAAACAAAGCTACAGTTTGGTGTTTATAGAGTCAAAATCGGCTGAAAATTCCGAATTTTATGTTCATTTTTAGGAGGGGGGGTGAAAATTGGGCTCAGCCCGAGCCCAAAATTGGACCCTGTCCTTAGGCAAAAATTTTGGATCTTGTGCAATTTCACAGATTTTAAAAATCTTCTGTATATATTAAAAATTAATAAATTCATGATTTTAATTTTTTCATTTAGGTTATTTTAACATTCTTAATGAAATTCATTTTAATTCTTATAACAAACATAAAGCAATGAAAAGTTTGATATTAGATCAAACTACTGAAAAGAGAATAATAAAGGCATGGATGAAACGCAGTGTCACATTTTAATTTTTTTATTTACTTTAAAAAAGTACTCATATTATAAATACCTACATTTAATGTATTAAATATTATTCTTTGCTACCAAAATAATTTCTTTTACGGGGAGGGTCCAATTTTAACTTCGGGCTGAGCCCCATTTAGCCTCCACCTAAAAATGGACATAAAATTCTTATTTTTCAGCCTATATTCGGAAAAACAGCAAACCGTAGCTTTTTGTGACCTCTAAAACGCCTTTTTAGGGTGTTATTCTGTCTATAGTCCTCCTTTCTTTTGTATGTTTATTTTTTGAAAAACTGTGTTTCATATTTTTTGATTTACCACCCCTGATTCTCTCGGGGGATGTTTTACCCTCCCAGCTTCTTTCAAAGGGTATTTTTTTATAACTCCTAAAATTTTTTTCGAAATAACTTCAAACTTGAACTTTACATAGATGGGTTCATTACATACAAAATACACACTTTTTGGTGACCCCCAGGTCCCACCAATGGTCAAAATTCAATATTTCATTTGGTTTTGAAAATGAAATATTGCGATAATTTTTTTCTGGTCAGGTGATCAAGATGAAATTTTCAGGGCTTATGTAGTCGGGGGAGATAGACTCATAGACATTTTTTATTTAGATCTTTTTTGTATATGTAGTAGTTTTGGATTTGTTCTTGGAACAAATTCTCAAAAAAAATTTTTTTGGAAATTTAAAATTTTTTTTTTTCGAGTATACATAAAGACTATCTAAGTAAAAGGTGTATCTCGCCCGACTATATACGCCCTGAAAATTTAAAATTTTTATGGCTTATATAGTCGGGCGAGATACACATTTTTTACCTAGATAATTTTTTGTATACTCAAAAAAAAAAATTCTTAAATTTCTATTTTTTTTTTTTTTTTTTGAAAATTTGTTCCAAGAAAAAATCCAAAACTAATGCATAACAAAAAAAAAAAAAAAAAAAAAAAATGATCCAAATAAAAATATGATCCCAGATTACCTAAGCCTTGAAAATTTCATCCTGATTGCATGAGCAGAAAAAAAAAATTATCGCAATTTTACATTTTCAAACCCTAAAAAAAAAAGTAGGTTTTGAATTTTGAACATTGCTGGGATCTGGGGTCAAAAATCAAACACACAAAACAAGTGATAATTTTGTAGGTAATAGATCCATCATGTATTGTTCAAGTTTGAAGCCATTTCGAAAAAAAATTGTAAGAGGTGAATCAAAAAATATGAAAAACATCGGTTTTCAAAAAATGAAAATACAAAAATGACTATAGACACAGAAAAGCACCCGAAAAAGACGATTTAAACGTCAGAAAGAGCTGCCGCTTGGCTTTTTACCTTTTCTTTTTATCAAAATTGGCTGGAAATTAAGAATTTTATGTCCATATTTAGGTAGGGGGCAAATGGGGCTCAGCGCGCAGCTAAATTTGGACGCTCTCCTTACTCTGTACTCGGGTTCTGAATTATTATAATTAGTTAGAATTTAGAAGCAGGTTAGGCGTTAAATTTTATTTTTTTGAGAGAAAAAGAAAGACAAAAACAAAAAACAAAAGGCTAATTTTATTTTTCCATTTCTAATAAGTGTATATATATATATATATATATATATATATATATATATATATATATATATATATATATATATATATATATATATATATATATATATATATATATATATATATATATATATATATACATTTGATGTCTCTTTATAAAGATATATATATATATATATATGTTTATATATATATATATATATATATATACAGTGATCGCTTGGTACACGAATATAAGTATAAAAAATAACCAGACCTGACCTAACAATTTAATATATGAGAAAATTCTGATATCGAACTGAAAAAAAATATAATGTTATTTTGTTAATTCGATAAACACAGAAGTTAACAGCTATCGCCGATAAGTCCATATATAATCTAAATTAGATTTCGTTCAATATATATTTTGTGAACTTTTTAAAAAGTGTCAAAAAAAAGTGTGAACTAGCTTTCCACAAATATTTTAAGATTTCTATAAATTATTTTTTTTATTCTTTTTTTCCAAATATTCTTGTGTGTGTGTTTAAATAAAAGAGGTTTCAAATTTTGATAGTTAATTGGCAAAAAATTAGAATATCGTTTTTGTTGAACACTTTGGAACGTTTTTAGACTTTCAAACGGCTGTTTTTTTTTTCGTTTTTATTGTTTATAGCATATTTCCAATATATCCTGTAAATTTCGTTAAAACCGCTGGTATACTTATTTTTTTTTTTTTTATGGCCATTGTTGTTTGCAAGTTAAATTTGATTTTTATTTTTTTTTTACATTGAATTGATTGAAAATTAATTTAATTTGATTATTTAAAACTAATACAAAATTTAAATAAATATTAAAATACCCTTAAAAGTGAGATATAATTTTCCACTACGTTAGAAAAATTCGTTATCCCTGTTATAGACCGACAGATGTCAGGCATTATAGATTTAGATTTGCTGCAGTTGGAAAAACGGTGTTGCTAGGACCTTTAACAAATCTTTGGAGGAAAGATTTTGCTCCATGTCTTGGCAGAAAAAAAACTATCATATAATAAATTATATATACAACAGGTTAAATCAATTAATTTATTTAAATAAGCAGTGGTTATAGCAGCCAATAAAAATGTCTAAAATGATTTTTTAATATTCATTTTGATGTTAGAAAGAAGATAACCTAAAAGCAGATCTCAAATCAAGGCGTATGGATAAAGAATTTCAAGATATTTTGTGGAAACTGTTGTGACTTGTAACTCATTTTTAAGGGTATTAATATTTCGAATGTTTTTTTAGCTGATCATTTTTACTTTAATCTATCTTTTAAGTTTCTTCAAAGTGGACTGAGATTTAGAAAATGGAGACGTTAAATAGCAAAAATATAATTTTTCTACATTGAATAAATAAATATATTAAAATTATGAGGGGACGCTGGTTCAATCCTCCGCGTAGCAGTTGGAGTTTTATCTACCTGGGGGGCGAGAATTAAAACTCGACTGCGAACACGTTGGTGGCGCTGGTTTGGGATAGCTGGCCTTAAAGTTCGATTTCCTGAAGTCCCCCCGTGTTACCCTCTGAAAAGGGGATAAAGCACGTTAAAAGGTAGTTTTTTTTTTTTTTTAATTTCATTTATATGTGACCAAATAATAATAATAATAATAATAATAATAATAATAATAATAATAATAATAATAATAATAATAATAATAATAATAATAATAATAATAATAATGGATAGATAGATAGATAGGCAAAATCTCCTTTGTATATTTCATATAACACTCAAAACACTATGTAAAATAAATGTCACAGAAGAGGAAGAATATCAGCAAGTGGAGGTTACCCCTTTATATCCCTATAATAGTTTGGTTTTTCATTTTCTAATACAATTGCTTTACAAAGAGATCCCCTATTTTTAATATATTTTATAGTAAAAAATGAAAGTAGTGTTAAAATCCCTTCCCCTTTTTCTTCGCTCAATTACTAATTTACTCCAAATACTAAATAATTTTTCTGAGCATCATCTTCTGAAGTCATTCCAATAGATGAACTTCTATCGTTTTCTGTTGGACTATCTAATGAAATATCCAGTTTTGGAGAATTTTCACCTGTTTGTGTACCAACACACTGTTCGTTAATACTACTTCGATTAGGTGTAACTGTTATGAAAGTTACGTTTGTCCGTGATGCTGAAGAAGTATCAGGTTGGTTTGTATTTGATGAAATATTTGATTCATTGCTTTTTAAAATGGCTTGTTGAATGTCGTCGCAGTCAACATTTAAATCTATTGTAGAACTATGAATGTTAGAGGTTGCTGACCTTGTTGCTAAGTTATCCACATTTGAAGAACTTTCATTCACTTCAGCAGATTCTATTCCATGATTTGTTTGTAAATGATTACTTCTAATATTTAAGTCTATAATGGAAGTAATATCGGTGACGGCTCTGGAATTTTCTACAGCAGAAGAGCCATCATTAATTCTTATTCCGGAAGTTGTTGCTACAGTACTAGGCAAAGACATGGTAGAAGACACGTTTATTCCAACGTCAATTACTGTATGTACCTAACCTTGAGACACTGTGGGTGTGAATACTTATATTAATAAACTGGGAAAGCGCCTTTTAATGAACTTATATCTATTGCTAGCGCTTTCTTCTTTTGAAAAATTTCTCTCTTTTCTGGGAGTAAAACACATGGCTAGGTGCTGGCTCGGTTTAAATGTAATTTAATTTTTTTTTCTCTCTATTGATAGCTACAAGTACATTTCTCACTTTCCTGCTGACCTTATTCTTCAGTTATTTTTCCATGGTTGATGAGCACTGTTTCTTGAGCCATGATGGGGATGATTAGAATTACAAACAACTCTTACCTGTAAAAAAAAACATGGTTAAAACTTAAACTTCACTACCATTACTGAGAATCATATTTTTTGGGTAAAACTGACTGTAGATTCCAATTACTCTCAGTACCCGATTCACTCAATCTAAACACTTGCAATATTTTGATAGGTTGGTAAGTAATAGGAGAACAGTAGTATTTTTACAAATATCCAGCCCGATATAAGCCTACTATGCTCTCGTGCTACCTCTCTTTCCACTGATGTCCTCGGAAATGTGTGTGAGGACATACAAAAAAAAAAAAAATTATTATTATTTTGTTATTTATTAACAAATTCCTGTAACCTTAAGCCTTTATTACGCTGATTTTTAAAAATAGTTGGTATCAAGGTTATAAGGTATATTCCAACGTAGGGTACTCTCTCCTTAAGTGGCGTAGATGAGTGTAGTGTGATATTTCAATAAAACGAGTAAAGTTTGGCCTAGTCGCTATTTTTTTTTTTAAAAAACGTATAAAAACCAATTTTAATTTTATTCAAAAATATAATATAATTGATACAAACATCTGTAATAATAATAATCGTTTCTACCCTATGGTATTGTTATCTACTCCTTAGTTTATAGCGAATAAAGGGAAAATATTGAAAAAAGAACTCATATAAAATCAAATACATATAAAAGGTAATATTTATAGCACGATCGTGCTTGGTTCTGAGAAGATCCATACTACCAGTTTCCACCCTATTACCATTTTACCCCCTAACCCCGTTTTAACTCCCACGAAAGTGAACCACTTAACTAACTTAAAAAATTTAAGTATCACTAAATGCAAATTACATACATGAGAAACTCTTAATTTTAACAACTTTCTTAGCTGTTAATAGCGAAAATGATGTTCTCCTTCTCAGTCTTAGAGATTGTACAAACCTTATCCTTTCATTTTTTTTGTTGCAATTTTTCCTTCAAAAAAAAAAATTTTTCCAAATGGGTTTTTTTTTTTGGAACCGCGAACCTCTAAATTTTATTGGATGTTAGATTTTTTGAAAATAATACTTAAAATTATAGTCTCTTTTTATCTAAAAAAAACCTTTCCCCAAGTTTTATTTTTAGGGTTGCAATTAATGAAAAATATTCCTAATAATTGTTTAATTACCGGTTTTACCCACCGAAACCAGTTTCCCCCAATTTGACGGTATACTCATATCAGACAACATTTGCGAAGCGTGGATGGGTTCTCAAAAGGGCATGACAATCCCTACCACCTGAGTAGACCCAAGGGTCTGACCCCAACCAAATACCCATGTGAAATACATGGTTCCAAAGGAAAGGAAGCTCAAACACTGCCTCCTGGCGATAGACAACAGATGTTTGAGGCCCCCATCACTCACTCACTTTACTGAAGGGAGAGACCTCCTCAACCTCATGAAAACATCGTCAGAAAATTATGCTTTGTTAACTTACCTAAAACTATTCTGTGTCTCATATGCTCAACCCCTTTAAATCAGTTCATTTATCCATTTCATGCTGCGTCTCTTCTCTTAACAATTGGTAAATAATTTAGAATAGAACTATTTGCATTAATAAATTAAATTTATGTCACTTCACGTTTCTAACACATATATCAAGATGCTTGGGTTTCACTCTCTCTCTACAAAATAAGCTCACATTGCTTTCCGATCGTTCAGCATCTGTATACTGTACTACTGGTGAATATTTATGTCTATTCACCGCTGGCGTGGCCATCGCTCCTCCGTGAAGCTGAATTAACCCTCTAGCGGACCTGGCCCAGCTTTTTGCCTGCCCCACATCAAGAACGTCCAAGGCGCACCCACATCCTACCCCTCAGTGATCTTAACTATCCCATCCCTGCACTCTGAAAATAAGAAATAAACATCTAAAAAATATCACTCCCACCATCATTAAACAATCTGGGGATGTACACCCCTAATCATGGCCCAATAAAATATATGTCTACATTTCTCCTCCTGCTAATCACAACAAGGTAACAGAAAAACAGCCAATCTAATAAGAATGATTTCTACTGAGGTGCAACAAGATGGAGTACATAAAAAAAACAAATGTTCCCCCTTGTCGCAGTACTCGCCTGACCATCTAAACCCACACCATAGACTTTGCTTCATTTTGCAACCCCCACCTACACCGACTTCCCCACCACTAAAGAAGTAGCTTTTCATCACTCCGCAATAAGCAAAGAACTTAACAACTAAAATTCCTTCAATCAAATATAAATGGCCTAAACAACAAAACATTCAGCAGAATAGTCTTGGCGTATTGTCCCTGCTACAAATAAGCCACATTGACATAGCCTTATTGAGGCAGGGGAAGGCCCATACTCCCTCAAGACTAACACACCAAAGAACACACCATTTCTATACTCTATATGGATACATCTCCCATGTTTACTCAAACATGACACTCCCAGAAAAAATCACCACACCGCCTGATTAACTCTAAATTTAAAAACAATCTGTTTCAACTCTAGGAACCACTAATCTGATTAATGACCCTATCCTCAACCATTCCAGATTTCATTTACGCGATACATCCCTGCAACAATAATTCCCCATAACATATTTAAACATATATTATCCCCCACCCCACAAATCGTCAATCTATTGCCCAAACAAATTACAAACCTAACCTACGAATCCTAATCATAACATGCAATCAACACTGATATTATAGGAAGGTGAGGTTCAAAAAACCCATCACTCCAGCTGGTAACGCTGACATCCTCATAGATAACTGCGGATTTCACATCCTCGACTGAACTTGATACCTTAATATCCCTAAATTATAAAAACCATCCCCCACTCCGAAATTCCACCACAAACTAAACAATCAAACACATATCCCCAAGAACATACTTCTCCTCTCCCTTCTTTTCACCAACATACCATGGAACACAGAAATAGATCTCCATCAGACCACGTCCCAATGATAATCACACATACAACAACAAAAACCCAACCCCGGAATAATTACAACTTTCACAAACTACAAAAACGGCAAATTTTCTCCAAAAATTCACCCTATACATAGAAACTCGCCTTCTCCTACTAGAATCAACAACTCCCTCTTCCTACATAAGACCATAGACAAACCCACCAAAGTTATAACAAAAAAACTTCAATCTTTACATAACAAAGACCATAGCAAACACTACAACCCATCATTAACACCTGAAATCTGCAACCTCATAAAAACATAGGAACATCATTAGACCACAAAAAAATTCTACCACAGCAGATCTAACTGCTCAAATTAAATCTCTAAACACAGCGTGAAATTTCCAACCTCTTCTCCGCACCCCGTAAGGCAGAAAATGTAATTCACAAAAAACAAAATACCTCAAACACCATAAAACATGGGGAACCTGAAGAAAAAAAGGACCAGATAGTGAAACATCTCCAAAACTTCCAAAACATCCATCCACCCGCCACAACGAGAGCATGTTTAGAGAACCAAATAACCTCTCTCCCCTCCCATACATACACTGCAATATCTTGGGCACAAACACCCTATCTCCAGAAGACTCTCCATCAACCCACTCAACCCAAATAATAAAAAAATCCAAGCAACGCAACCTCAAAAAAAATGAAATTAGATGTTAATTCCTATACCCCCTTTCATTACATTAGAAATTACCTCACTTCATCAAACCTTAAAAAAAAAAAACCTCCCTCGCAGCCTCTGGCCCAGACAACAATGTCAAACTCTTCACGATTAACCCACCTCTTGGGAAGGATCCAACCTGCGCTATTGTCATTCATCCAAATATTTCTAACAAGTCTTAGGTCGACATCACAACTACATTCTGCCACTTAGCCACTTCCTGGAAAAGAAGCAAATAATCAATACCTAAATTAAAACCCAGAAAAGAGACCCCAACCTCCCTCTTCAATATCGACCCAATAGTGCCCTGCCCATCGCCTCAAATGTGCAAGACTAATCTTCTCCTCCCTCACCAAAATCCAGCAACACTTTGACTCCCTCACCCACCAACATGGCTTCAATATAATCCACAACTCCATCCTCTAACAGTACTAACAAACAATCACACAAACATCATAAAGCGGCCTTAACAAATACTACAATCCCTCAGAACAATTTGAACTGCTAGCCATTGGAACAATCAGTAAGGGGCTTTGACACAACAGTACCCAGACACATCCTCATTCAAGAAAAAATCCCAAACTCACACCTATTTCGAACAGCGATCCTAAAAACGTGGCTAGCAAATCATTCACCTGGATGCACTGCTTAGGTATCAAGCAAACATCAGTTCTCAAAAACCGTAAAATTGAGAATACGGACTCCCTCAGGGTTGCCATTTTGTCCCCTTTCCTGTTCCAACCTTTTTTATCAAGCTGATATCCCCACCCCTTCAAACTCCCAATTCCACCACCTTATAAGACTTGTTGCAGGCATGATATAAACCATACCCAGACCCCTCCGTAACCTCACTGCAACAGACTAATGACTCAGTATTATCTAAACCAAACTAGAAGCCTGGTGTTGTCTGTCCAACACAAAACTGGTCAGGCTCTCTGTCGAGAAACCATCAATCTATAACTCTGACCACTGTTGACAAAACCAAATTCATATCAAAATTACAAACCACAAGGTAACTCCTAAAAAATCTTATCATCCCCATTACCACACAACAACTGATAAAATTCTTGGTATAGCGCGACCTTTGACACGCCACTTTACCTTTACACCTCAAATCCAAAACATAACATAACAACAACAGCAAATAGAAAACTAAATGTTCCTACATAAAACTCATCTTGAACAAAAATAAGTATTACAAGAAAACATGTTTAGTCCTATTAAGTACATGGATTTAATAATATCAGGACTATGAATCCATCAGAGTATGGATCAACAGTTCCTGGTACCCTCTAATCAATCTCATCAACTAAACAGAATCAAAATCTACAAAGGTCCAAACATAAACTTCCTTAGAAACTATCCACAGGCTGCTGAAAACTACCCCCAATTCAAAAACCGCTAAAACTACATGAAAAAACAAAATTCTCTCCAATTCAGGATTCACCTTGGACATGATGGATGCAATTTCCTATGCCAGGGCTCTCAATCCTGACCCATTCCATGCCAATACTACCTACTGGACCACTACTAAATGTCACAACTAATTTAAAAATCCCCTCCCCTCATCCAGTTGCCCCTCTTATTACGCGCGAAACTCCTTTAGGAAAACATCCCCCTCCTTCACACAACACATCTCCTCCTCAAACATTCTCCCACAAAGAAAGTTACTTAATAAAAGCAATAATTTGATCAAATAAGTTTACAAAAAAACATGTTTGTTTTGCATACTTAGGCTATAATTTGATTGATGGTTGATAAGGTTTGTTTTCTGTTTACTAATTGTTTGAAACGCTATACAACGTTATTTTAATTTTGTTTGGATTGCATCTGTAATTCTTTTGAATTCCACGAGTAGTTATTCCTCAGTCCTAACGATTTTAACCCGGTCAATTTCTATATGAATATATATTTAACAATGTATTATATAAGAAAAAATCTAAGGGGACCTAAAATATCAAAATCTAAAGTAAATTTTTTTTTGTTCTTAACACCGGGAGAGGTTATTATCTCCATTCAGCGATCTCCTGCGGGAGGAAGGACGGAGTGTACCTTCAAGCGGAGGTCCTTGCAAACCTTTCCGGTTGGTCAATTGGAGGTGAGGTCGTTTACTCCAAAAGGAGACTTTTGAAGCTCTCTAATTTAATCAAACTTTTTATTTGTTTTATCTAATTTTTTTAAATTTTTGCTCAATTCAATGTTTATTTTGAGATTTGCTATTATTGTTTATTTCTGTTTTTAATTTTATTTATTCCCAGATTCATTTTGGTATACAGGCCGTTGAAAAACGATAGTTAAAACCCCACGCACCACTTACGGTTTTAAATGGTCAAGGGTTGGAAACAAACCTGACCAAGAATGCTCATATTTGGTATGCTTTAATTCTGCCTTCTCTCACTGATTCTTTTTCCAAACTAATACCCCTGATTCATATTCTTTTTCTCTAGCAACTCTGGTGGTCTCATGTCTTTAACCTAACCTTTTTTCCTCTCTACCAAACTTTCCTGGTGTCCATGTCTTTTTTTTACCCCCTACTCCAACCTTTTTCCTCTAAAAACTTCTGGGTTTCCATTGTCTTTAACCAACCTTAGACCTATGAAACCATTTTCCCTGCTACCATTCTGGTGGTCCATGTCTTTAGCCTGGATAAGCCCTAGATATTTTACGGAAAAAAAGTAAATCTAGCCTTGTTCGATGATGTTAGAAAAAAATAAAATTTGAATGTTACAAAAAAAAATAAATTTAAAGAATCTCTCTAGTTCTCTCTCTCTCTCTTCTCTTATCTTTTTTTTATTATTCAAGAATGGCAAATACATTTTAAAATTTTCAATATTAGTTAATAGCATTCATGAAATTTGAACACAATGTTAAAAATCAAGTGAAAGCAAAAAAAAATTTGAATACCTGTTTTAATAATTAGATATATCATGTTAAATAAGAAATTAAGAACCTTATCCAATAAAGATTATTAGTAATA
>JABUQX010127828.1:0-15000 GCA_015478945.1 Trachelipus rathkii
CGTTGTACTTCGTTCAGTTTCAGATGAGTGTTTAACCGTTTTCGCATTTATCGTGAAACCCATTCGAATTTTTTTTGCATTATTTCATATATATATATATATATATATATATATATATATATATATATATATATATATATATATATGTATATTCATTATTAAACCCCACAGGTAATACAACATAAAGTTACTAAAAAACACTTACTAGGCTTTCGAGCAGGGATGGCAATTTTGGTGATTTTTTTGATTTTTTTTAAAAAAATCAATTTGTGATTTTTTTGATTTTTTTGATATTTTTGATTTTTTGGATTCGTAACGTCACGCGAAATATAATTTGCAAGTTACAAATTATATATCGCGTGACGTTACGAATCTGAAAAAATAGAAAAAAATAAAAAAAATCATAAAATTAAAAAAAATCAAAAAAATCACCAAAATTGCCATCCCTGCTTTCGAGAGGACATACCGCCTCTTCGCATTTAGGTTCACAAAATAAAACATTATTACAACTAAGGACAAAATAGTCTAATAAAATAATTGTTGATCAAGTGATATTGTTTAGATTTTTTATAAAGCAAAACATTTTAGAAAAAAAAATTAAGAATAAAATTGTAAAATTCATCAAGATCATTGGTATTTAAAGTACTATATTTTTTTTACATTCTTAATTAAGAAAGATTCCAGCAATCTTGTTGTTGGTCCATAACGGGAGATATCAGTAAAAAATTTGTAATATCGAGAGAGAGAGAGAGAGAGAGAGAGAGAGAGAGAGAGAGAGAGAGAGAGAGAGAGAGAGAGAGAGAGAGAGAGAGAGAGAGAGAGAGAGAGAGAGAGAGAGAGAGAGAGAGAGAGAGAGAGAGAGAGAGAGAGAGAGAGAGATTTGGTTCTTTTCATCTCTACGGTTTTACAGGAATGAATTACTGTCACAACTTTTAAGAAAATAAGAATGTTCATACCGTTGTCTTTTTAGATCAAAGGTTTCTCCAATATATAATAACTACAACCATTGCAAGGTCTATGCAAAAATTCTGTTCCAAATCTTCCTCTAGCTCTAAAAATTCCGCCTATCATAGTCTAAACTAAGCCCGTCGAAAGATAGAACATCTTAATTAGGTTGAGCCTAGGCAAAAATTGCTATCAACTTTAAATATCTTTGAAACATTTTCACTTGGTCGGGAAAACATAGGAGCACACTTTCCCCCAACTAAAGTAGTTTATACAGTAAAGTGAAAGAAAGCCCGCATATATAGATAGATACATAGATAAATAGATAGATAGATAGATAGGTAAAAATATATAGATATAGTTAAATTTTAGCACTAAAAAAATACTGAACTGCTAATATAATTTCTAAGATATGTAAATATCCCATCAAAAATTATCATGAAAATAAATTTTACCTAATGTTTAATAATAGTTTATCTCATACATTTTATTGTATAGATAAAAACAGACCAATTATTCTCCGATCGAAAATTTAAATATAGTTACTATCAAAAAGATGAAAATAGAATTTCTGACCTTTGAATGAAAATTGGGTCATCTCTTGCTATATTTGTGACTTAAAGAGAAACATTTTACTTTTTATAGTTATTCAAGTATTTTTAATTGTTCTTTATATATATATATATATATATATATATATATATATATATATATATATATATATATATATATATATATATATATATATATATATATATATATATTTAGTATATATATCTAACTATATATATATATATAATGGTCCTAAGTGGGTTTGAACCCTTACCCTTGAGATGGTACTCCAAGAGTGTTACATCTTGACCAACGATTAGGAGTGAGGCGTGTCTTGGACAACTAACCTACGACGGGCCTCCCCGCTAACACTCAGGTCAGGGGCAACACTAGGTAATTTTTAATCGGACATTATTATGTATTCAAAGATATTTGTGCAATAAACGCAACAATTATTTGTATATTTGTAATGGTCCTTAGTGGGTTTGAACCCTTACCTTTGAGATGGTACTCCAAGAGTGTTACCTCTTGACCAACGATTAGCTAAAAGGAAACCCATCATTTTACCTCTGAAAGCTTAGCTTCCCAAGAGGAGTGAGGCATGTCTTGGACACCTAACCTCCGACGGGCCTCCCCGTTAACACTCGGGTCAGGGGCAACACTGGGTAATTTTTAATTGGACATTATTAGGTATTCAAAGATATTTGTGCAATAAACGTAACAATTATTTGTAATGGCGGTTGAATACTAGAGGTCAATTCCCTCGAGCACTTGCCATTATAGTACCTATAGAAAAGAGATAGTGCACCAACGTCACGTTGCAGTAATAGAGGGTCCACTAAGTTAAAAAGTAGGGACAGTTTATTAGCCTCTTAGCCTTAGACTCAACCCTATCAAAAAGAAGAATATGGCAACAGTGCTCCAAACAAGGGCGGATAAGGCCCATATATACCTGGAGAAGCTGTGCAGAAAAAAAAATTCCCGCCACCTAAACAGAACTTCCAGCTTCTTTGAGGCAACCTTAGCAACAGCTGTGATATGAGGTTTCCAAGACAATTTGTTGTTTATTTTCAGGCCAAAAATGTTTATGTTGTTCACAGGTGCAACGTTAGAGCCTTTAAAGGAGATTGGAAAGTTGGAAGGCGTTTTAGAGTGGGAAATATAAAGTTAAGTTTCTAAAGAGCTAAATTTCACATGGTTGAGGTTACCCCACCGGAATTGCACCCATATCCAGAATAGAATCCAGAATAGCATCCAGAATAGAATTGGAAAGTTGCAGACGTGAGGCAATTCTAGCGGAAAAAGAGGGAGAATATTTGAAATGAGTCTAAGAATGGAAAGTTGTCATCGGCGTAAGAGTGAACAGAGTTAAAAGAGCAGCAGAGATCGTTGATGAAAAGTAAGAATAAAGGTAAAGATAAAACAAATCATTTAGGGACACCACAATTAACAAGAAAGTACAAAGAGGTTACTCCATCAACGAGTGTTGATATGGAGCGGTCAGAGAGAAAACTTCATTAGGGTAAGCAAAGAAAAAGAGGAAACCCAAAGGAAGGGAGCAAAGAGAGCAGTGATGCGTGCCATATTCGGTCGAAAGCTTTCGATATGTCAAGCGCCACCACACAAGACTCCCCATAGTCCCTAAGGGTAGAAGACCATAAGTTAGTGAGATAGGGAAGTATGTCACCAGATAACCTTGAGCGACTAAAGCCATACTGATGATCTGAAAGGAGGGAAGGAGACTCCAGGTGGTCCAGGAAATGAGAGTTAAGGAGAGTTTCAAAGATTTTAGACATAATACAAGTAAGAGCTATAGGACGATAGTTTGAAGAATCAGAACGGCTATCCTCCTTAGGGATCAACTGAACATGTGTGCACTTCCATCATTATGAAAAAGTATTAGAATTAAGGTATTAAGAGTAGAATTGAACAATGGCAGGATCCACATAAGATGCACACTCCCTCAGAACACGAGGAGGAATGCCATTCGGACCACTAGCCTTCCTGACGTTCATAGATCTCAGAATCTCATAACCTGATCATGTGAAACCGCAAGTAGGGACATGGAACGCCTGAAAGGAGAAGGAGTAGGAGTAGAAGGAGGGATGCCAGAATCGTCCAGGGTTGAATTAGGTGAAAAAATTTGTTCGAAGAGATTGACCTTTTCAGAAGGAGAGTTAACTACAGATCCGTCAGAGAGAATAAGAGGAGGAAAGGCAGATTTAAAAAAGTTGTTAGAAATATTTTGGCAAGAGGGCAGAAATATTTACCAGTAGGAGAACCATAGAGGTTGACACACTTTCTTTTAGTAAAAGTGAGCCTAGCCTGTGAATAATATCCCTGCATCGATTTCTAGAAGAATGAAAATTAGTAAGAGTGATAGAAGAACGAGTGTTTTTCCATGCCCGATGAACGATGTTTCTCTCTCTCTCCTGAATGGTACGAGAACAGACTCCATCGAACCATGGATTTTGTGGAGAAAAGGATTTAGTTGAAGATGGAATGGCCCTGCTCATCCTATCGGTGATCACGGCCGCTACCTTTTCAGCAGTGACCGAAGAATCCACATAATTAAAACAGGATTCATTGCAAGAATAGTTAGCAAAATAGCAACGCAATGCCCCCTAACTAGCCCAATTAGAGTGCCATAAAATAGGTTAAGGGCATGGTGGAGATGCTGGAGAAAAAGTATTATAGTTAAGAGCTACGAGATTGTCGTCAGAATTACCGATAAAGGGAAAAATAGTGTATCTATCGAGGGAGAGTAGTGGTGAAGTATAAGTCAAGCATGTTCAGGAATTGGTTTATTCGATCTGCGATGTCTGTAGGCTCCTTTATTAATTGCTCCAGATCGTTGAGAATACTGAATGTTTTGGCCTCCTCCTCACTTGCATCAGTATGAGAGGAGCCCGACCACTCAGTGTGGTGTACGTTGAAATGCTCTAAATAGGGAAAATATGCATTTGGATGGGAAAAAGTAACAGTCTCATTAGTAAGAAAGTCAAAAAGGGCGTGAAAATTTGTTCCATTAGGGAAGCAGTAGCAAAAACACAAGATAATGATAATAGTAGGGAGAAAGATAATGAAATTTTATATATTATATTTATAGTAAGGTATATATATTATTATTATTAATTTAATTTATATATATATATATATATATATATATATTATATATATATATAATTATATATATATTAATATAATTAATATATATATAATTATATATATATTAATTAATATTATATAATTATTATTAATATATAAATATAATATATATAATTAATATATATATTATATATATATATTAACTTAGATTAATTAATATATTATAATATATTAAATTTATATATATATAAAATATATATATATATATATTATAATATATATATTATATATATATATATATATATATATATATATATATATATATATATATATATATATATATAATGTAGATAGTAAATGATGTATTATTATATATATATATATATATATTATTATTTTAATGGTATTAATATTAATATTAATATCTATATATAATATATATTACATATATTAAATATATATATATATAATATTATATAATAAATATATTATAGTATATATATTATATATATTAATATATATATATATATAATATAAATATATAATATAATATTATATATTAATATATATATATAATAATTATTATTATATATTATATATATATATATATATAATATATATATATATATTATATATTAATAATATATAATGTATATTATATATAATAGTATATAATATAATATAATTTAAATAATATATCTATATATAATATATATATATATATAAATATATATATATATATATTCATATAATATTAATATATATATAATAATTTAATATATATATATATATATATATTATATATATATATATATTATATGATATTATATAATTAAATATTAATATATTATTATATATAATATATATTATATATATTAATTATATATTTAATTATATATATATATAGTAATATATAAATTAATTAATAAATTTATATATATTACTTATATAAAAAAAATAAATTATTTTAATAATAAAATATTTAATCTATAAATCATTTTTTTAAATTTAAAAATTAATATATCTAATATTATATATTATATATATAAATATATGCATTAATATATATATAAATATATATTATATATAATTATATATATTATATATTTATATATTATTTATAATATATTATATACTTATATATTATATATATATTAATATATATATAAAGTTTAAACGCAAAACAAAACTTACAAACTGCACTGAAAGTTGATGCATCTATTTTAAGTTTGATTAAATAGGATAATTATATTATCTCTTTGTGAATTAAATGTGGCGAATCTCAACTATCTAACTACTAACCTCTAATTAATATAGATATATTATATATATTATATAATATAACTTAAGTATATATAATAATCTATTATATATTATATATATATATATATATATTATTATATATATATATTAAATATATATTTATATAATTATATATATATATATATATATATATTATATATATATATTATATATAATATTATATAGTTATATTAATATATATATATTATATATATTATAATATATAATATATATATAATATATATATAATATATATATATATTATATATATATTTAATATCTAATCATCGTTGATGAAATTTATTTCATATATTTTTCATTTATACTTTATTATGATTTTCTGGGCATTCCCACGTCTGGAAGGTGGTTTCAGCGGTGCTAATGTACAAGATATGTGTACCCCAACGGCCCGCACTCCAGGTCACTGAAATTTCAACTGTCAGAGCCACACCGTACTGCCACGATAATTATATTAGATACCTAATGGTACCTATTATATGAACGTATTATAAGTCAATAATATCATAATAGTGCAAACAATATACTATAGTGGTCCGCCAACAGAGCCCTTCAATATAATTATTTAACAAATTGAACAAGTTTTTATGAATTAGATTATAATTGTTCATTAGAAGAGTTTTTATACATTAACCTAAAAAAATTATGAGCAGTCATATAACTCATATTTAAATTTCTGAAATAAGAAAAATACATACGGATTTTAATTTATATTTCAATAACTTTTACTACATTAATTTATTTTTAAAAAAATTATATACTAATATATTCAAATTATAAGTTTATAAAAACAAAATATGCGTATCAATATCAAAATAAAATTAAAGACAACATGATAAATAATAATACAAAGAGATAAAAATATGAATACTTAATATGAGTTTTTTAGTCATATGATAAAATAAGTAACTAACTTATAATACTTTTTTATATTTTGAGAGAAATTTAAGAAATATATAATTCATTTGGTTTAGCTACTATACTCATAATGAAACAACATAATTTTACTACTACATACTACTACTACTACTACTACTGTATAACTATTACTTACTATACTTAGTAACTAGTATATCTGTAACTTACTTACATACTCTAAACTACAATCATTATAACTGGCTACATAATATATAATATATATACTAATACATACATAATAAATAAAAAAATCAGAATGTATAATTAATTAATATAATTATAATGAATAGTGACCATGTCTAGGAAAACCAAAATTTATACAAACAATAATAATAATCTTTTCCTAATACAGAGACATATTTATAATTTTTAACATAATAATAAGAGTAAATAAACCTAATGTTTGAAAAAGGATACAATAGAATAATAGATATAAATTAGCATTGTAATATAATAGATATTAGCTAGTAAATAAAATTTAGTAGAATAGATAGATAGATATTAATAGAATAATTAGATTAAGAATTAAGATTATTAATAGATATATGTAATAATAATAATAAATAATAAAAATAATAATAATAAATCATAATATAATAATATAATAATAATAATAATAATAATAATAATAATAATAATAATAATAATAATAATAATAATAATAATAATAATAATAATAATAATAATAATAATAATAATAATAATAATAATAATAATATCTACATCTAAGTTTATGCAATGTTAAGTCGCCTTTCAAATATCTAAATTTCAATTTCAAATTCCAAAGAATATACCTCGATTAGGTAAATAATTATGTTAATAGTAATGTTAATATTTAATAATTATTAAAGATTAACACCATACTCAGGTGAGGGGAAAGAGCCGAGGGACTACAGCTCCCCTCTCATGGGCGTCCGCAGAAAATTTTCCAGGGTGGGGCAAAGCTTATATATATATATATTAAATATATATTATATAATATATATATTATATATATATATATATATGATATATATATATATACTATATATATAATTATATATTATATATATATATATATATTATATATATATATATTAGTATACACATATATTATATTATATAATTATATAATATTATATATATAGTAAATATATATTATATATATATATAATATATTATTATATATATATATTATATATTAATATATATATATATATATATATAATATATATATATAATTATAGTATATTTATATTTTATTAAAATAATATATTAAATTATAAATAAATAAAATAATTTAAATATAATTAATGGATTTAAATATTTATATCTAAATACTATATATATATTATATAATATATATATAATATATATATATATATAGAGTAAAGAAATATATCTATTATATATATAATATATATTATATATATAATATATATATATATATATATATAGTATATATTATATAACTATATAGTATATATATATATATATATATATATATTATCATATATATATATATATACATCATTATTATATTTTATATACATATATGCAGATATAATTATATTTGAGGTAAATTTTTATATATATATATATATATTCTATATATATATATTATAATTAAATTAAAAAAAAAATTATTTAAAAAATAATAGTATATATATATATATATATATATATTATATATATATCTTTGGTATTTGGGTGTCGCGCGGGGTTTCCTGCCGCCCCTCCCCTACGGGATATGGAAAACGTCCCCCCCCTCTGTCCCCCGTCGGCCTCGAGCCCCCTAAATTTTTTTTTTTTTTTATTTTTTTTAATTTTTTTTTTATTTTTTTTTTAGCATATTTGGTAATAAAGCTTTAATACGCTGGATTCCAAATGTGTAATTGGTTTTCCTGTAAGTTTCGTACTTTTCGAAGATATTTAATTTAACGAAAAAAAAATGTTTTTTTTTTTTTTTACATTTTTTTGTAATAAGCTTTATAATCACGCTGATTCCAAATATGTAAAAAAATTGGTTTGGTTCTGTAAGTGTCCGTTACTTTTTGAGAATATTTCATTTTTAAAACAATATTTAAAAATAAATGTAAATTTTTTTAAATTATTTAAAATACTTGAACTTTTTGAATCATGTGCGTTACCACTGAAATTCATTGGTGGTATCATATAGTAGCATATATTAAAAAAAACAAAAAAGAAAATCAAAAAACTGATCATTGGCTAAAACAGAAAGGGCCTATATATATATATATATATATATATATATATATATATATATATATATATATATATATATATATATATATATATATATATATATATATATAATAATATATATATAATATATATATATATATATATATATATATATACATAAAAGTTACTTAACGCCCACACGGGACGGGAGCTCGGAAATCAAAAAAAAATTTCACAGTAGCCTCTATGATACATAAATAGACGTTTTGGGTCAAATGAAAAAAATAAAAAAATTTAAAATAAAAATAAAATCGATAATCTCAAAAACTACCATAGCTACAGCGAAAAAGGAATACATTTTGGAATCCTGGTAAATTATGTTACATAGTTTTTTTTTTTAAATTAAAGAATACCACAAAGGTATACCGTACCGATGGCAGGGAGTCGGGGCCTCTCGGCCTTCCGGGGAACTACGTGGGTAGGACTATTTCCCCCCCTCCGGGGAGGGTCCTCCGGAACTCCCCGCTCTTTGGTATTTGGGTGTCGCGGGGGTTCCTCCGCCCCTCCCCTACGGGGTATGGAAAACGTCCCCCCTGTGTTCCCCGTCGGCTCGAGCCCCTACATTGCCGTGTAATACCTTTTTAAATAATATATATATAATTTTATTTATACGAGGGTAAAAAAAAAAAAAAAAAAAAAAAAAAAAAAAAAAAAAAAAAAATTCATTTTGACCCTAGAACATCTATTTATGTATTACATAGATGCTACTTGTGAAAATTTTTTTTTGATCCGAGCTCCCGTTCCGTGTGGGCGTTACTGTATATATATTATATTATATATATAGAATTGTTACCCAAAATAAATATTTCTCTATCAAATATTCATAACCTCAAATTTTAAACCCATATTGTTAGTGTTTTTTTTAAACAATGAATATGTAAAGAAAAAAAAAAGAACCCAAAATTCATAATCATAGTTTATTGATTTGAGTTTTTGCAACGGAAACTTATTTGCTTCTTTTATATTTACGAAATAAAGTTTTAAGGAAATTTCTGTAAATACGTCATCAAATTATTTTAATCAAAGAAAACGAAAATTTAAAGAAAACTCTTAAATTAAGTTATATATAGATAAATCTATATAATATGTATGATATATATTATAATAATTTATATATAATATATATAATATTATATATATATATATATATATATAATATAATATATATATAATAAATATATATATATATATTATTAGTAATATATAATATATATAATATATATAATATTTATATATATATATCATATAATATAATATATATATATATATCTATATATATATATTGTATATATATATAATATATATATATATATATATATATAATATTATATATATATATATTATAATATTTACTATACTTTATATGAATTTGAGGCTAAATAAAACATATATATATATATATATATATATATATACCGTATATATATATATTCTTTCTCACCAATCTCCTGTAGACGCATGCATCTGTCAGTTGTTCTGTACGAAATTTCTCCAACATCCTCTGTCCATCCACATCTCAGACGCCTCCACATCCTGAACGTTCCTTCCTCTTTTCGCCATTGCCGCGTTCACGTTGTCGCTCCATCTAACTTTAGGTCTTCCCACACTCCTTCTTCCCTCCGGTATCCATTCCAGATATCTTCTGGGCACTCGTTGCTCCTCCATCCTTCTGACATGTCCATACCACCGCAGCTGACCACTCTCCACTAACTCCACCACGCTCCTCACACCTAAATCTGCCCTAACCTCCTCACTTCTCCTCCTATCTCTCCTTGTCACTCCTCTAATCAGTCGCAACACGCGCATCTCGCACGCCTCCAACTTGCTCTTTGCTCTCGTATTAAGAGCCCATGCTTCATGTCCGTACATCAGTATTGGTCTTAGTATACTTGTGTACATTACCATCTTGACTCGTCTCGAAATTGCTTTTTCCTTCAACAATGGGAACATCATTGCTGTTGTCCCATTAAATTTCCCTATTCTCTTATTTAATTCCAACATTGTGTCGTTTTCCTCTCCACAATGCACCCCTAAATAATTAAACTGGTCCGTTTGTCTCAGCCTTTCTCCACGCAAACTTACGTCCAGGACATCTCCACCACCTCCGATCAACATCACCTCCGTCTTCCCTCGGTTTATCCTCATACCCCTTTCCTCCAACTCCTCATCCCACACCTCCAGAAAACTCTGCAGTCTCTCCTGATTTTGCGCAAACAACACCAAGTCATCAGCGTATCCAAACATCTCATCCTCCACTCTGTTCCGCACAGATCTCCCACAACTGTCCATGTATATAATGAACAGTATTGGGGACAGCACGCTCCCTTGCTTCACCCCCGTCGTGACGTTAAACCATTCTCCCTCTCCGGACATAGTCTTTACTCTACACTTACTATCTACATAAGTGCTCTTTATTGCTTTTATTAATTTCCCAGGTATTTCATATTCTATTCTACTCAGTTCCCTCCACAACAGCTCCCTTGGCACTCTATCAAACGCCTTTTCTAGATCTACAAAAGCTGCGTATGTTTTCCTATTAAATTCCCAGTTCTTTTCACTTATCATCTTCAAAGCGATCTTATAGTTGATCTCCCCGGTCTAAAACCATGCTGCCACTCCTCTAGCTTGTGTTCCACCACCTCTCTCAGTCTTCTCTCCAATATCCTCTCATAGATCTTCGCAGGGTGCGACATTAATGCAATCCCTCTGTAGTTACCACATTCTGTTTTATCTCCTTTTTTATATATGGGGCAGATTGTTGCCCTACTCCATTCACTAGGTACCACTTCATCTCTCCAACACCTATTCATCAGATTTAACATTCGTCTTGTCCCTTCATCTCCCATTTCTTTCAGCATCTCCGCAACTATTCCATCTTCTCCAGCCGCCTTTCCGTTCTTCATATTTCTCAGCGCCACCATCATCTCCTCCTCCGTGATTAACCACTCCTCCTCTCCTCCATCCTCCAACAAATCAAACTCTTGCAGTCTCTCCTCCACTACGCCCTCCACATTGTACAAATCTTCAAAGAATCTCCTCCATCGTTCGTCAATCTCCCTTTGATTTACTATTAGAGTTCCATTTTCGCCCTTTATAGCTCGTGCCATTGGTGTCGAGCTTTTCCTATAATTCTTAGCTATATTAAAAACCAGCTTTCTTATGCCTGTCACATCTTCCTCCAACTCATTCCCAATCTTTTCCCAGGTGGTTTCCTTTTCTATCCTTTTCACTCTATCAGACTCTCGCCGAGCATCTACATATTCTCTTCTCTCCAGCTCACCTCTCACTTTTATCCATCTCTTAAAGCATCTCATCTCCTCTCTTACAGCAGTTTTAACACGTTCTGTCCACCATGGTGTTTTCTTCTTTTTTGTTCCTCCTACCATTTTTATTCCCATCGCCTCTTCTGCGCTTTTTAACACCGCTTCTTTAAAGGTGTTCCAACACTCCTCAGCACCTTGCCCCTCCTCCTCCGCTGTCATGTTATTTCTTATTTGTCGTTGATAATTCTCTCTGCATCCTGGCTCTTTAATCCTTTCTATTTGCACTCTCCTTCTCATCTTCTTGGATGCAAAGTAGGGTTCTTTAATATCATCTCCCCAACACCATACGGTGATCCGCATTTACAGACACGGATGGTACATTCTTTACAATCTCTTAACATCTCTTTTTTTTATTAGTCAATATCAAATCTATCATGGATATTTTCTCGCACATACGACTTCCCTTTTCTCTGTTCCAATCTATACCATGTCCACTTTGGCTTTCTCTGTGTTTATACAACAGGTGTTCAGTAACTGTTAACCCATTCTGTAAACAGAAATCTATCACCCTCTCTCCAGCTCTGTTTCTCTCGCCAACGCTGAAAGCTCCTATAACATTCTCCACACCTCTTCTCTGTGTTCCAACATGTCCATTTAAATCTCCCATTATCACTATTCTTTCCGCATATGGTGCCCTATTTTTAATTTCCTGCAATTCCCGGTAAAACTCCTCCTTATCAGCCTCAGTTCTTCCCTGTTGCGGTGCATACACCTGTATAACACTTATACCCATGTGTTCCATTTTGATTGAAAACATCATTATTCTTTCGCCCCCATAATCTACACTTTCCACTCTCTGTGCCATCTCTTCCGTTAAAATTACTCCCACCCCATGTCTGTGTGCCTCTCCACCGCTGTAAATCAGTTGGTAGTTATTATGTATTGTTTTGCTTCCACTTCCCAATAGTCTGGTCTCACAAACTCCCAAAACATCCAGCCTCCTCTCCAGCATCAGCTCCACCATCTCCTCCTCCTTACCCCTCAGGGTTCCAACATTCAGGGTGGCCACTCTAAGACCTCTCCCAGAAGTATTTCCATTTTCAGGTCCTTTATCGCGCGGTCGTCTCCGTCTAAACAATCCGTAATTCCGAGGCAGAACAAGAGTTTCTTGAGCAATGTCACTTCGCCAGCGGCTTGCTAGGCCTGTCCTGGCTGCAGTTTTGATCCACATATATATAATATATATTATATATATAATATCTATATATATATATATATATATATATATATATATATATATATATAATAGATATTATATATATATATATAATATATATATATATGGCAAAATTTACTTTTCTGCCCAGTGTAACTCGAGAAAGGCAGCACCTACAGTAAAAAATTTATATTTTGGATCACTACATTTGCAAACGGCGGGTTATTTTTATTTTTTTTATTTTTTTTTTCTTTCGGAAATATTTTAAAAAAAACTCCCCCACGTAGGGGGCCTCGAGCCGACGGGGACAGAGGGGGGGACGAAGTCCCCCCGTCGTCCACCGGGAAGGCCGAGAGACCCCCGGAAAACCCCCCCCCTCCTGCCAATCTTTGCGGTTTACCCCTATGGTGTTTTCTTTTAGTTAAAATAATACCAAAGTTGGTCAATTTTTTTTTTTTGTAATATTTCAGTAACGATAAAGGCCAAAAAAAAAAAAAAAAAAAAAAAAAAAAAAAAAAATTCACTTAGAATTTTTCGCTGATTCCAAATATTAATTTTTGTTTTACTGTAGGTGCTGCCGTTCTCGAGTTTCATGATGTCAGCTTTCAAAATTTGGCCTTATAGTGATATATAGCTATATTATATATATATATATTATATATATATATATATATGATATATAATATTATATAGTATATATATTATTATATATATATATTATTATAACTATATATATATATATATATATTATATAATATATATATATATATCATATATAGTATAGGCCCCGCTCCCTCCCTGTGAGTTGACGGGCATTTCCTCAGGCATAGTGTCACCATGAGAGGGCTCGCCTCAATGAACATTCCTCAGAGCGAGAAGTGTATCAAAAGTTTTCGTCTGATGTTCAGCTTTAGTTCGAGCCAGTTATGCAAGAGGCACGGGTTGGAGATTTTTAAATTTTTTTTTTTTTTAGAAAATAAAGTAAAGTTTTTGATTTTTTTGATTTTTTATGATTTTTTTTGATTTTTTGATTTTTTGGATTTTTTTTCCATTTTTTTTAGTTTGCGCAATTGCTTTTTTTAATTATTTTTAATAATTATAATTATAATAATAATAATAAATTATCAACTCTAATTAATAATAAGTTGAGTAAATAAAATTATTAATATAGTTTAATTAAGGTTATTTAATTGATATAACCTGTAGATATGTGGTACTCTAGATTTTATTTTTTTCTGTTACTCTAAAAATGATTTGAAAACTACATTATGAATTTGCTTTATTATAAATAGAGAAATATACCTTATCATTAAATTAGGTGATAATAAGATTAATTATTAATTTAAGAAAAAAAATTTGCCTAAAAAATCAAAAAATCGTGATTTTTTTAAAAAAAAATCATTTAAAAAATCAATTGATTTTAAATTCATTTGA
>JABUQX010127829.1:2500-12500 GCA_015478945.1 Trachelipus rathkii
TATAACAACTATATATATATATATATATATATATATATATATATATATATATATATATATATATATATATATAGAGAAGAGAGAGAGAGAGAGAGAGAATCGCTTCACGAATTCAGCGCGAGTGAGTCAACATACTCGCAAAATTTTCTACTGATCACAAATTTTAATATTTGCCAATAATATTTTATATTTATGTGTAAATGTGTGCTTAAATTACGAATTTTGTTCTTTTTATTTTTAATATCGATTGCATGCATTCAAACACATTCTGTAATTCAAATGAAATGCCAACTCTCTAGAAAGGCAATATTATAAAATCGATTATCTTTCTAAAATATTGATGTTGATACATTACCCTCAAACAGACTATTACCATACATTAATATATATATATATATGAATATATCTCTATCTTTATATATATATATATATATATATATATATATATATATATATATATATATATATATATATATAATATATATATATAATAATAATAATAATAATAATAATAATAATAATAATAATAATAATAATAATAATAATAATAATAATAATAATAATAATAATAATATATATATATATATATATATATATATATATATATGTACTATAGCTATCTAGTCACATCAACGCTATACCTATAGGGATATCGCCGTACTGGAAACAATATAATAATACTTCTAATATGTATATATATATATATATAATAATAATAACTAATATATATAATAATATATTTATTTATTTATATAATATATATAATATATATAATAATATATAATATAATATATATAATAATATATAATATATATAATATATATATATGTAATATAATAATAATATATATATATATATATATAATAATAATATAATAATAATATATATATATATATATATATAATAATAATAATAACCAATAATATATAATAATAATATATATATATATATATATATAATATATATATATATTATAAAATGAGCGAAAAGTAGCTTCACTTTTTTTACAACAAAAAATTAAACTATAAATTTATATTAGAACTCGTAAATCATTAGTATTTAGCAGAAATGAATGTAAGTGACATATTCGAAATTTGTTCAAGTGACTGGTCACTTTTAAGTTTTTTGCAATATTTCCAATTAATTGTGACGAATAAGAAATGTAACACATGCAATATTGAATGTGACATTAAGAAAAAAAGCGAAAAGTTCTTTTTTCGTTGTAAAACATGTACACGTGAATTTTCAGCTTCTCCCAAAGGATTCTAACAAAACTTAATTAAGTTAACCTAAGCTAACCCAGGTGAAACAAAGTAAGTCACCCGCATGATATCTCTAAAACTAAGATAGGTACAAGAAATCTGATAACATATATGGAATCAGAGTATGAAATTTGTATGGAAAATGATTTTTTTTTTATATCTCCAAAACTACGACAGGTACAAGAAAACTACTAACATATATGGAATCAGCGTATGAAATTTGTATGAAAAAAAATTTTTTTTTTAACTAGTAAAAGAATACCCCAGTGAAAACCGCAAGATGCAAAACATGTTTTTTCATATCCTGAGCCTAAGTTTCGTTTATTTAAACTCTTAACATACATGTAAATATTTATTTAAGAAAGTAAAAATAAGGATAATAAAAATTTTACTAAATAATTAAAATTTTACATTTTTAAAATCCTAAATCGTAATTTATATATATATATATATATATATATATATATATATATATATATATATATATATATATATATATATATATATATATATATATATATATATATATATATATATATATATATATATATATAATATATATATATATATATATATATATATATATATATATATATATATATATATATATATATATATATATATATATATATATATATATATATATATATATATATATTATATATATATATATATATATATATATATATATATATATATATATATATATATATATATATATATATATATATATATATATATATATATATATATATATATATATATATATATATATATATTGCGTGAAGGTGTGTTTTATTGTAATGGAGTTTTGAAACTGGCTAAACAAGACTCACACCTTTAAAGTTCTTTTAAAGCGACAAAAGAAAAGAAATCGTTTATGGCCATTTTCTTTTTCTTTTCATCTTTTTTATTTATTTTCGCATCTCACGTCACTTAAAATTCCTGTAGCATCATTACAGTGAAAATTTTGAAATTTACTATTTTTTATTTAATTTAAATTGCATTTTTTATTTATATAGTTACTTGAAGAAGTTGCTCACTTCAACAGCCCAAAATGACCAAACTAAATTAGGATGTTGATCATAAAAAGAATAATTAGAGGGCCATACAGCTACAGTAATACAATTATTTAATGTCTGCAATATTTATAATATTCTTATAATCTTCCACATAAAATATTAACTAAATAATCAAAGCAATTCTCTTTAAAAATTAACATAAATGATAACCCAAAGAAATATTTTAAACTAATAATTCATTTTATCTTTACAAGTATTTGAAAATGAGTGAGATTAGGCTCTTAGTTTCCAAAGACGAAAAGCGAAAATGGTAGAAACGACGCTCTTGTCGATGATATTTGGTTGCAACCTTACTTATGGAATTTCGTTTTAAGAACATCTCCGATTCCAATTCTGACTATATTGGAGTCACTACTCCCGTTACAATTCCTGCCATTTAGGATCAGGCAAATCCAATTTAAGTTCATCAAAATTACAGATTCCTCCTACCCAATTTACTGATTCCTCAAATCCGACTTCCAATTCCGGTTGACTTTACATCCCTGCCTTCTAGTTAGTCTCTCGACATATCCGGAAACTTATTTTCACTTCTAGTACTAAACAGTGTCTTTAATCTTTTTTAAAATTTAGATCTAAAATTATCATATAATCTTAGACCGCATTAAAATATAAATTAAACAACTTCTATATATATATATATATATATATATATATATATATATATATATATATATATATATATATATATATATATATATATATATATATATATATATATATATATATATATATATATATATATATATATATATATATATATAGGACTTGTCCTTTAAAAAGTAGTTAACCGATATATATCGAACGAACAATGTAATCGATTTTTTTTCGATTATTTCAAGGCAATAGTGCGACAAGGTTGCCAATAAGTTTTTAACTAAAGGAATACCCAAGATTAAATAGCAAAGATGGAAAGAGTCAGGGTCTCTCGTCCCCGCCTCTGTCCCTCCGTCGGCTCGAGCCCCTTAAAAATATATAAAAAAAAAAAATAAAAAAAATTAACATAAAAATTAACATGATAAAAAAAAAGCAACTTGTGGAAACTTTCGCGATCTTTCTATTGGAGTTTTAGCTAACACGTGACACTGCTGGGCTGCATGAGCAGAGTTCTGCGATTGTCGATATTATGTCACTTTATGTAACTTCCTTTTAAAGGATAAGTGTCTATATATATATATATATATATATATATATATATATATATATATATATATATATATATATATATATATATATATATATATATATATATTATATATATTTTTTTATATATATATATCTTTTTTATATATATATATATATATATATATATATATATATATATATATATATATATATATATATTGAAATAGTAATCGAATTATTCTATATTCTTTTATTCTTGAATACTATTCTAATACTCAATGGTATCAATAGTATGCCACTCTGTTTGCCAGAAGAATAAAGGGCAAAAGATTAAACCATGGTGAAGAATCAACAGGCATCTTAGCCATGAAAGCGATCCATCCCATACACTTTCACCAAAGACCAAAACGAAAGGTTCTCCATCATCTTAAATCATAATATTTGATATTTCCTTTTATTGATCGTGTGAAGATGGATCGGGTCATCAATCTCGGAAGATTATGTTCTGATGTCGTGGCAAAGGGATTTTAAACAGAGGAATGAAATTTATTTTTATTATTATTATTATTATTATTATTATTATTATTATTATTATTATTATTATTATTATTATTATTATTATTATTATTATTATTATTATTGTTATTGTTATTGTTATTGTTATTGTTATTGTTATTATTATTATTATTATTATTATTATTATTATTATTATTATTGTGTGTGTGTG
The DNA here is from genome assembly GCA_015478945.1 of Trachelipus rathkii. Lineage (NCBI taxonomy): Eukaryota > Metazoa > Arthropoda > Malacostraca > Isopoda > Trachelipodidae > Trachelipus > Trachelipus rathkii. Next base: position 6,694 of record JABUQX010127829.1, read on the forward strand.
TGTGTGTATTATTATTATTATTAATTAGTAGTAGTAGATTAGATGATAGTAGTAGTAAGTTCATGTAAGTAAGTAGTGTAGTAGTTTATATATATATATATATATATATATATATATATATATATATATATATATATATATATATATATATATATATATATATATAATATATATATATATATATATATATATATGATAATAATATATATATATATATATAATATCTGTGGAGACGGAGTCTGAAATCTTCAAATTTCTTCGATTGAAGCATTTATGAAGCTACGAAACGAAACGGTTTATCTATCTTCACTAAATTGATGTTAGAGTGACGCTTAACCAGACGACTTTGACTTGGAAGTTGAAAGGTTCATTTAGGCTTCACAGACCACTACATATTTCGGCACCTCACTTCTCTGCACCGCACCACAAGATAGAAGATGTTATGCGCGTGCGCATAATGCATATACATGCATGCGCAAACGTCTGTGCATATACATGACTAAGTAGTAGTATAAAATGACATGTGGCGACCATTCCTTAAAGAAGGCCCAAGGGGTTCAGGATACCTGTGAAACCTTCCAGAAGAGTACAAGAGCAACTATATATATATATATATATATATATATATATATATATATATATATATATATATATATATATATATATATATATATATATATATATATATATATATATATATATATATATATATAATCCTCAATTAATTTCAGTTTCAGGTATTTTTGTTTTTAATTTTTGTTTTAGTTTAGGTTAGGTTAGGTTGGAGTTTAGTAACTAACTAACTAACCTAAAACAAAAAATTAATTTGAATGATATATATATATATATGTATAATATATTTATATATAGATATATATATATATATATATATATATATATATATATATATATATATATATATATATATATAATAATATAATAGTAATATAAATATATATATTATTAACAAATAAACTTGCAAGACTCGTAGACTGGTCGACCTTAACGACAACCTAACACAACCTAACCTGAAACAAAGTTGAAACAAATCTTTGAGCTGAAGAATTGAATTCAGTGATTATATATATATATATATATATATATGTATATGTGTTTATATATATATATATATATATATATATATATATATATATATATATATATTGTGCTTTCGCCGCTTGCAAAGAGACTCGTGACTGAGTTGACCTTGAACGACCTTGAGAGACTCGAAACGACTCACCATATTCGGACTTCCCAAAAGTGATCAAAAACTGAACTTTTGCCATATATATATATATATATATATATATATATATATATATATATATATATAATATATATATATATCTATACATAAATATCTATTATTTATATATATAGCTATATATATATATATATATATATATATATATATATATATATATATATATATATATATATATATATATATATATATATATATATATATATATATATATATATATATATATATTAAAAAAACTACCCTACCTCTCTTAAACTTTTCTTTTTTCGATTTTAGATGCACTCCCGTAATCGGAATATATAAATTTCAATTTAATTATATTATTAACGTAAAGTTAGGAAGCATCTTGTCAATTTAATCTTATGGTTTATATAATAATGTTCGGCTATTGACCCTTTTCAATTTTCTCTGATTCTTGATGGCTTGTTCATTCGAATTTTCGTAATATTTTCTGATTGAGTTAGACATATCGACAGTTTTCGGGAGAGTCCGGCGCAAAACCTTGATTTCCAAACTTTTTTATGTAGCTTAATATAGTTATATTAAATAAATGTTATTGCTGTTTGCCAACTGTTATGTGGTTATATATAATAAATATCCCTTTAATTAATATATTTTATTCTAAAGAATTTGGGGAGTCGGGGAAGTTGTCGGTACCTTTAAGTCTCTAGGTTTTTATTTATTTTTTGTTTATAATTTTAAAATAATGGGGACGGAATGGGCAATGGGTATTTTAAAATGACTGAACCGACCGAAGTTGAAGCAGACAAAACATTTACCGGTTCCATCCATAGCCCAGATCATCAACTTCCTTTTATCAAAATATATTTTTTTTATAGCTCGTACCTTTACGATTAAATTAATTTTTCTTAATCGGGGGAGCGATAGACCCTCAAAAGGCAAGGACTCGGGTTTGATCCTTCGTGACGATCCTAGGTAGAAATAACCTAGTAAACTTTGCCATCCCCATGGCTCATGTCGATAATCCGCCTCCAGTTAAGCTGAAGCCAATTTTTTTTTAAATCTACGTAATCGAATAAAGTATTGAAAGCTCTCTTGGGTCCACATGCTTTTTTTCTTCTTTTTTTTTCTTTTCTTTTTTTTTAAACAATACAGAGTGAAATAAATAAATATAAAAATAAATTACATTATAAGTACGCTAAGTAAAGGTTGTGCTAGAGTTTAGTTAGTTTAATAGATTTAAACTATATACAAGTTAAGTAAAGGTTATGAGTTTAATTTGTTTACATAGATTTGAACTTTTTTTTTAAATATTTTTAGAGTTGTGAAGCTGCTTTAATAATAAATAAAGTTTCAATTTGACTTTAGGCATTTTCACTTCAATTTAATGAAATGTGTTCGAATTCATGCAATCGATAAGTACATGGAGTTGGAAGCGGATAATCGACATGAACCCATCCTAAAGTAGGGTTTGCCCGTGCAAACTCTTTATAAAAAAAAATAATAAAGAACAACCAAATGTTTTCAAAAAATGTAAATTAAATATTTTAAATGCAAAAAAAGTAATTTGTATTTGAGGTATTGTATTTAAAGGTAATACAATTATTGAAGGAAAATATCTTTATTCAAAAGACAATTTTTTGTTAATAAGTTTCAGGTAAAAAGTTTTTCAACTTTATCAGATCAAAGCCACAAACAAACAAACAAACAAAGAAGCAAACAAAAAAACAAAAAAACAAAACAAAAGCCGGTATTTAGGAAAAATAAAATGTTAATTATTTACGTTATTAAGTTAAGTTTTCAAGTTTCATTTTATATATATATATATATATATATATATATATATATATATATATATATATATATATATATATATATATATATATATATATATATAATATATATATATATATATATATATATACATATATTTATATACATATATATAATTCATTGTCATTTTATGTTATTATACTATTATTAGTAATATATATATATATATATATATATATATATATATATATATATATATATATATATATATATATATATATATATATATATATATATATATATATATATAAATATATATATATATATATATATATATATATATATATATATATATATATATTTATCTATATATAGATTATATATATATATATATATATATATATATATATATATATATATATATGAACTTGTCCTTTAAAAGGAAGTTAACCGATATATATCGAACGAACAATGTAATCGATTTTTTTCGATTATTTCAAGGCAATAGTGCGACAAGGTTGCCAATAACAGTTTTTTTTTTTAACTAAAGGAATACCCAAGATTAAATAGCAAAGATGAAAAGAGTCAGGGTCTCTCGGCCTCAGCGGGGGGACGGGGGGGGACTTCGTCAACCCCTCTGTCCCCCGTCGGCTCGAGCATAAAATAAAAAAATTAACCATAAAAATTAACATGATAAAAAAAAGCAACTTGTGGTAACTCTCGTGATCTTTCTATTTGAGTTTTAGCTAACACGTGACACTGCAGGGCTGCATGAGCAGAGTTCTGCGATTTTCGATATCATGTCTCTTTATGTAACTTCCTTTTAAAGGACAAGTGCATATATATATATATATATATATATATATATATATATATATATATATATATATCTTTTATATATATATATATATATATATATATATATATATATATATATATATATATATATATATATATATTATATATATATATATATATATATATATATATATATATAGGTCATCTCCAGAAAACAACATGCATGTAACTAAAAAACTAGAACAGCTACATGAAAATAAATAACATTTTTAAAACCAGGAGACATTTTTATGGATGAAATTAAAAAAAAAAAATAACGCTATTAAAAAATTTAAAATTCTTAAAAATGTTGCAAAACTGTATGATAATTATCGTTTTTGAGGAAGTACGGAAAGGAGCGCCAGAGTTGCCAAAAGTTGAATTTTTAACTAAACGATACCCCAGGGTAAACCATCGCTCGAAACCTTAAAAATTATAAAAAATTGACATTTTCTCAGAGCATGATATAAAAAAATTTTTTGGCAACTCTTGCACTCCTTCTATTGGAGTTTTAGCTAGCTTACTCAGAGCGTACACTGCCAGACCTAAGATGATACTAATATTTAAGGTGTTATTAATAAATATTAGAATAAAATACATTTTTTTAAGTTTCATCGATGAAATTGCTTGCTGAAATCAAAAATGTTATTTATTTTCCTGTAGCTGTTATAGTTTTTTAGTTACATGCATGTTGCTTTCTGAGTCTGGCCATATATATATATATATATATATATATATATATATATATATATATATATATATATATATATATATATATATATATATATATATATATATATATATATATATATATATATATATATATATACTATATATATATATATATATATATATATATATATATATATATATATAGACCCCGTTATATATTTAAAACTCCGTCAGTTTTTATTTTTTTTTTGTTTTTTTTAATATATTACTAATATATGATACTAACAATGAATTTCAGTGGTGATGGACGTGATTCAAAAGTTCAAAATATTTTAAATAATTATTTAAAAATCATTTATATCAATAAAATTTTAAAAAATGAAATATCTCGAAAAGTACGACACTTACAGAAAAACCAATTACATATTTGAAATCAGCGTATAAAAATATTACAAAAATGTAAAAACAAAAAACAAAAAAAAAAAAAATATTTTTTCATAAATGAAATATCTCGAAAAGTACAACACTTACAGAAAAACCAAATACATATTTGGAATCAGCGTGTAAAGCTTATTACAAAAATGTAAAAATAAATAAAAAAAAAAAAAAAGAACAATTTTTTAGGGGCTCGAGCCGACGGGGACAGAGGGGGGGACGAAACCCGTAGGGGAGGGCCGGAGGAACCCCCGCGACACCAAATACCAAAGAGCGGGGTTCCGGAGACCTCCCCAAGAATAGTCCTACCTGTCGTTCCCCCGGAGGCCGACCCCGACTCCTGCCATCTTTACGGTTTACCTTGGGTATTCCTTTAGTTAAAAAAAAAAAAATTTAAAACTGACGGATTCGTAAAACGTAACTGGTCCTATATATTTCTGAATCATGTCCGTCACCCCTTAAATTGACTGTTAGGATCATATACTAGAAATATATAAAAAAAAAACAAAAAAAAAATCAAAACTCACGGAGTCTTAAAACATAACAGGTCCTATATATATATATATATATATATATATATATATATATATATATATATATATATATATATATATATATATATATATATATATATATATATATATATATATATATATATATATATATATATATATATTTATATAGTTGCGCGCATATTCGCAGCGATGAAATTACCTCCCATTTGGCTTATGGCATGTAGGGTCTCCCATGACATTTCCAGTGCTTAATGGTTCGCCTTTCTGTTCTGCGTTCATATACACATTCATCCTCCAGACATCTTACAGACACCACCTTTTATCCACATATCATATACACACATACTTTT
>JABUQX010127829.1:17500-22910 GCA_015478945.1 Trachelipus rathkii
TAACCTCCGTCTCTCTTCTACAATTGAGCGAAACAAAAGCTTCACACACAAAGGTGTTCACACATTACAAAATAAAAATGGGTTCTTTGATTCCGCCATTTTAATTTGAATAGGAAGAACGAAAGATTGTTCATGGCATAAATTGTGTTTTAAAACACATGAGGTCTAAAAGCCATTTGGGTAATTAAAATATCGTGTTTTGGCGAGAGAACACAAAGTCATTAGAATTTAACAACACTTTGGAAAAATAGATTTCTTTTCCTTATAACATTATATGGGTACATTTAAATTATGTATGCTAATTCTAACTTTCATATATATATATATATATATAATATATATTATATTATATATATATATATATATTATAATAATATTATATATACTATATATATATTATAATATAATATAATAATATATTATATATATTTATTATTATTATTATTATTAATATTTTATTATAATTTATTTATATTATTATTATTATTATACAAAATCACTTTAACCCACTTGACAGTGGGGTAGTTGTAGCAACAGTAGGTCTACATGGGAAAAAAAATAAACATCTGAGGGAATTCTAAGTCTTTTGTAGCTGTTGAGAATAATCCCTCTTTTACGGGTAAAAATCTGAATATGTTCAATCAAAGCCAAACCTCTTCTGAGTAGATTTGAACTTGTGTCCAAATTTTGAAATATTGCCGAAAATGATTTTATATTTGCGAAAAAAAATAGGCTTCAACTGTCTTAATACTTCACACCTCGGTTGAGATTTATAAATTTATTAATAATTTTATATTTTTTTCATTTTAAAGTCGAAATTTTTTAATACAAAATTATTTATTTTCCAATTTCATCAAACATAAATGAATCTCCAATTGAGGTAGAGGTACAGCTGGCAGGTTTAACCAAATGGTTTAAAAGAATGAAAAAAAAAAAAACAATAGCTTAAAATTTAAATCATTAAAAAAAAAACAATTTAGTAAAAAATAATATTTTGTTGTTTTTTTAAGCATTTTTATTTTTCATATAATAGTTTCTATCTGTATAAAACATTAAAACTAAAATTAAAAATCATGAATGAAATATAAATGATGAAGAAACTGAGAAAAAGTAACAAAAAATTCTTATATACGCTATATATATATATATATATATATATATATATATATATGTGTATAAAAATAAATAAATACATAATATATATATTATATATTAAAATATATATATAATATATTATATATATATATATATATAGATATATCATATATTATATATATATATATATATAATATATATATTATATATAATAATAATATATATATATATATATTATATATATATATAAATATATATATATATATATTTATAGTATATAATATATAATTATAATATATATATATATATATATATATATATATAATATATATATATATATATATATATATATATATATATATATATATATATATATATATATATATATAATATATATATATATAATTTGATATTATAATATATATATGTGTGGTTGTGTGGTGTGTTGTGGTGTTTTGTGTGTGCTGTGTGTGTGTTGTATGTGTGGCGGAATGTATGTGTGCGTTATTTGTATCGTGAATAAATAAATCATAATAATTGTACCTTAAATTGTATCTTTCAAGATGACAATCGGTTCTATATAGACCAAATATCCGAAGCAATCACAAAATGGTAAGAAGTAATATCAAATCAACATCAGACATCGTCAGAGCAATCTCTGGTTTCAAGAAAAAGTAAATCATCTTTTGCACGTTCGAAAATTACATCCAAACGCAGGAAACGTTCGAACTTAAATTAAATTAATAAATTGTGATACTCTACGTACATGATCTTTTAGAAAATGGAAGTTTGGATGATATAAATAATGAGATAGTAAATAAGGTAGTGGGATGTACAAAATATATAGGAAGTAAAAGCAAAAAGGTTGACAATGGACGTATATCTCAAGTTACTAAAGATTTAATGGAATAATGTAGAAAGATGAATCATTGCAGCAATGTTAGAGAAAGAATAAATGCGATAGAACTAAATAAACTTATAAACAGGAATCTTAGAAAAGACGTAGGAAATTACAACAATAGAGTAGTTAAAACTGCTATTGAAAACAATAAATCACTAAAATAGGCGAAACAATGCACTGCACTAGGAAAGCAAATAATGAAAGCACTCAATGATAAAAATGGAATTAAAATTATAAATAGAGAACGTATAATAGAAAGATGGAAGAATTTTACACAGAATTTTACGAAAGTAGAGGGGAGATGCTCCTTAGTTGCAATGGAAATGTTGAAGAAATTTCAGACATTTCTGTTTGGGAAGTTCAAAACGCGATAAATTGTATGAAGAAAGGAAAGGTTCCGGGTGGCGACGGCATAACAATAGACATTATTAAATAGGGTAGGGAGACCATGATTGAAACTAAAGCCAGACTATTCACGCTAGTTAAAATGTTCCTAAGTGGCCTGAACGAACGCGATATATTATAATATATATATTATATAATATGAATATATAATATATATATATATATAATATAAATATATATTATATATATATATATTATATATATCTATTACTACTATATATAATATATATCAGCTAGCGGTCGTGAATCGAAAACATGGGGAGGCACTTCAAAATAATTAAATATTATATAATAATATATATTTATATATATATATATTATTATAATATATATTATATATATATATATATATATATAATTAATAATATATATATATCTATAATATATATATATATTATATAAATATATATATATATATATATTATATAATGCGTTGTATGTGTGTATTTGTTTGTTTGTGTGTGCGCGTATAATTTATGTCCTAATAAATATAAGATTAATTTGTCAGTTAAATATAAAATGAATAAGAAATAATTATTACTATATTAAGTTTTCATATCCAAATATCTTATTTTTGGGCATATTCTTTCTAATTTACCTTTCAGCAATCTATCATCACAATTATTGTTCTTTATGAGGAGATCACTTCAGTTAAAATGAGTGTTGTTTTATAAACGAAAACTAACGTAAACATTCTTTTTGTAAAAGGTTTAAATTGTTCTTTGCTTTCGGCAGAGTTCGCGCCAAATCGTTTCAAATTTGGCGCCTTAAGTTGAATTTCCGGGGCGCGAAAATAAGAATTGAAGTCACTTTTGTTGTATTTTATACTTTCTGATTTATCTTTTGTTCTATACTCTTTCATTTGTTTTATATATTTTTGGGTTCTTATTAACTTTGAAACACCTCGATTTTCATAAAATTTACATGAAAGGTGAATGAATGGGCAAAAATAAATGAAAAACGTAAAAAAAAAGGGATTGACTGAAAAAAGTTATTGAATGCGTCTCCAGATCTCATATGATATATAATATATATATATACTATATATATATATAATATTATTATATATATATATAATTATATTTATATATATAACAAATATAGTATAATATATAATATATAATATATAATATATATATATTATATGATATTATATATTATATTATATAATATATATGAATAAAAAATTTTAATTTTGTTTATTCACACTGATCAAAAAAATTTATCAAACACTAGAAAAATTAATCTTTCAATATTTTATGCCATCCCCACTATTTAATTAATAAATGCGAATGTTTCAAAATCGTGAATTGCGGATGCGGTTGTTATGCAATTGCGGATGTGGATGTCATCTGCATCATTTAATGACGAAGCAATAGCGGCCCTCAATAATGTAAGTACTATGTTTTCAAATATTTTAATTATAAAACATATTTCTTTAAATAACAACGCTATACTAATAATATCTTTATTTTTCGAAATTCAACTTTTTAAACTTTGGATCAAATTGGTTGATAAAGTTTGACTTTTTTAAGACTATACAGCTGACAGAAAACCACAATTGATAAATTGCTTTTATAATAAATGACTATTTTAATTAAGTAAACTTTACTTGCTATGTGTGCGCTAACACTTTTTAAGTGTAAATTTATCTATATCTATCTATTCTAATTATACTATTTAAAATAATTGCTGTCCCATTTTTTAATCTGATGTTGCTACTTGGTGACGGGGAGAGAAGAAGAGAGAGGAGAGAGGAGAGAGGGAGAGAGAGAGAGAGAGAGAGAGAGAGAGAGGGAGAGAGAGAGAGAGAGAGAGAGAGAGAGAGAGATTGAAAAAAAGCGAAAAAAGCTGTCTAAAAAGTAGAATATACTACTCTTTTTATATTACGAAAATGAATGCAATTGTTATTATAATTATTATTTATTATTATTATTTATTAATATTATTATTTTATTATTATACTTATAGTTATTGATTATTATTATTATTATTATTATTATTAATTATTATATTATTTAATCATTAATTATTATTATTATTAATTATTATTATTAGTTAATTATGTATTAATTATTATTAATTATTTATTATTAATTATTATTATTATTTTATTTATTAATTGATTAAATTACCATTTTTTTTTTCCTAATTAATTGCTTTCTACTTAGGACTCCATTTGGTCGTTTTTTGAAATAAGGAGTCTTCATTGTCAGTTTTCGTTCCAATTCAACCAATAGAGGAGAATTTTATCAACCGGCATGTTTGGGTGTTCTTATATCACCTCGATGTATATATTAAGTATACAACATATTTATATATATATATATTATATATATTATATATATAGATAATATATATATATATATATAATATATATATATATATTATAATATTATATATTGATCTGATTGTGATTTGGGCAAGTCGCATGAAAAACAACATGAAAGAGAAGAAAACCGGAAAGTAAAGGGAAGTGAAGGAGAAAAATCTGAAAGAAAGTTTTACAATCTGATGTTTGGAGAAAAGACGAGAATATAGCTTGGAAATTAAAAAAAAAAAATACAAAAATAAATAAAAATAAATAAATAAATAAAAAACAAGTTGAATAAAAAGATAATTTAAATGAAAAAAAAAAAAAAAAAAAAAAAAAAAAAAAAAAACAGAAAAACCATTGTTTCTTTCTTTTAAAAATTTTTATATGTCTTTAATGATATTTTTTATACGTGAATTTCTCATAATAAGTACTGTTATACATATAATAATGAATACTTTAATGCTCAAAATTCACACATTTAATTTTAATGCTTGTTCACGTCTTCTCCAAAAATAAATTTTGATACTTTTTAAGTTGTTACAATTCGTTGAGTTGAAGAAAATATCGAAATGTTAATCAGGTTCAATAATTTAAACAAATATCGTCATTTTTATAAATGTATACTAAGAGATAGTAAACACTAGTTTAAACAAAAAACAGGAGACGGAAAAAAAAACATGTAATCTGAAGTA
>JABUQX010127830.1:0-35931 GCA_015478945.1 Trachelipus rathkii
TGATGGCCAGCGGTTCAGTTCAATGGTTGATTGTTTAGCAAGTTAAATTTCATTGAAACGCTTTCAAGTTTTTTTAGTGCTTCTTTCAGTCAGGGGTGAAGATATATATATATATATATATATATATATATATATATATATATATATATATATATATATATATATATATATATCTGCCCTTATACCATATATATATATATATATATATATATATATATATATATATATATACGAGATATATGTATATATAGTAACCTATATATATATATATATATATATATATATATATATATATATATATATATATATATATATATATATATATATATATATATATGTGTGTGTGTGTGTGTGTGTGTGTGTTAGAAAGAGATTGCGAATTTAAAATCGAAGCCTAGATATTTTCTGCTTATCTTTGTTATATTTAGCGGCGTTTATGGAGAAAAGACTTCGTTTGTTCGTTCGTTCGTTCGTTCGTTTTAATTTTATTATAATTATTATTATTATTATTATTATTATTTTTATTATTATTATTATTATTATTATTATTATTATTATTATTATTATTATTTTACTACAGCAACATAATTTTATTAAAACTTTTTATAATAATAATAATAATAACTGAAAATTTAACAACATTTAGTAAGAAAGATGTAATCGTGAGAAATAAATAAATAAATTGGCATCCGTGTTTGGTTTTGAAAGTTGCAAGATATTTGTTAAGATGTATTATAAATAATATAGTGAACTAGTGAATGCAATTGACCCAAGAAGGATTGATGTTGCTTTTGGTTGGTTGCATAAATATATATATATATATATATATATATAATAATATATATATGTTTGTGTATATACATGTATATATATATATATATATATATATATACACGCGCATATGTATATATATACCTAACTATATTCTTCTTTAACTAAATATATATATATATTTATATATACTTCTTTATATATATATATATATATATATATATATATATATATATATATATATATATATATATATATATATATATATATATATATATATATATATATATATATATATATATATATATATATATATATATATATATATGCTATATATAACACTTTCGTTGCAAATGATAACAGTTGGCGCGCGCGCCTGTGTTTGAATATTTCCTAACTGACAAGGACCATAACTATGTATTAACTCCTGGAAGACAAAATTTGTTCTGATTTTTTGAGAAAATCATAACCTATTTCTCCGAAAGCTTGCAATATTTTTTTTGATTTGGTTTCATATAGTGACTTGGGTTGAGCAGTTTCATTCAACTTGGTACATAAGCCATTAAAAGATTAGAAAGGCAGAAGATGGGTACGGGCAAGACAAACAATACCAACAGGTTAGCCTTAACCGAGAACAGGACGGAGTGCTAAACGTTCTTAAAATCTATCTATTCATATCTCTATTGTCACTCCCCAGCTTAACACACATGGCATGCCACAGCATAATAACACACATAGCATGCCACAACATAATAACACATTGTGCTCTATATTGGAATTTCATTAGAAAGTCGTTGGAGAAATGGTAAATGGTATTTAATTATGACTTGTTAATTACTTGGATTTTACATAAAATATTAAATATACTTTCGTTTTCTAATGCAATGTTAGTATTAATTTATACGTCTTTGAACACTAATATGAACTGATATATATATATATATATATATATATATATATATATATATATATATATATATATATATATATATATATATATATATATATATATATATATATATATATATAATATATATATATATATATATATATATATATATATATATATATATACAAGGACATTTATAAACTAAATTGATTATTAAGAGTATTGTAAGAGATAACTGAAATTTTATTTATGCCAATTGTATATCGAGAGAAGTTTTCAATAACTTAAAAATTTATTACATTTGCTTCGTAATTACGACTTTACTAAATTACTCCTCTGACCTGGGTTCAACGTCTGTTTACCTACCGGTAATTAGGCGAAAAACTCCCGCTAAGGTTGAGGGTGTTCTTGAAAGGAGTTGGATAATCTACCACCTATGCTGCAGAGGGTAAGAAGTAAGAACAAACTCATTTTTGTAATAGGTGTATATCCAAACGTCCCCTTGTGGATGTGGTGGGACTACCTTTATTTATTATAAATGACATCTCTGAAATTATTCTCATACCTTGACACTAAGGATACGCAAATTACATTGCAACTGTATTAGTTTGTAACTAACTGTTTAACACTTATGCTACTAGTATTCAATTGGATTCTGTTTTTCTTGTGTATTTGGTATGATATGCGTTACTTAAATAGTGTATGTTAAATTTTTGCACGCCTTCTCTTTTTCAGATTGATTTCTTCATCTCGGTAATTATATGGGTTAGGAGGTCCAGAGGGTGGGGGTTTGGGTATAGTGGAATCGTATGGGCTGGAATATTCAGATCTTGAGAAAAATGTTTATATTGAAGGAGAAAATGAGACAGATATGGGAGGCGTGACTCCTTGTCCAGTTTGCTTTAAAAATGTGCAGTCGTCGTATTTGTCCCTTCATCTAAAACGTGTTCATACGTCTTTGGAAGTCAACTGTCCTCTATGTCTAAAAGTCTTCAAAAACAAACATAGCATGGGAGTCCACTTAGCGAGATATCATCCTCGCAACAGTTCTAGACAGCATTCACCACAGTTTCAGCATTCCTTACAGCGACGTCAACATTTCGACGCATCATCCTCTCACAAAACTCCAGCCCATTTCCCCTCACAGATGACTTCCATATCTTTCAAACCCCCATCTTCCACCCTTATTCATTCTGTTCAACAAAATTGGATTGAGAATGCAATTGAAGAAAAAGGACAAGGGTCACATCCTGTTAATGCTCTCAATATCGCAGACGACTAGAGATAAAATTATTTCTGAATACTCATTTTAATTTTACATATGTTCTTGAAGGTACTTGATACAGTTTATTATTGTTTTAAAATTATATTTTCCTTTCCTTTATGAAAATTACATGCTTATTTTCTAAGTTTTAGCTCACAAGATTAAATTTGTTAATTTTGATTTCAATCTTTATTAATAAGGGTTCTTTGGCCCTACTCCTTCATCCCATCCTGTATAATTCTTCACTTTTCTTTTGATAAGTTACTGTTTCATCATTAAGAAATGTTTAGATAAATTTAATTATTTTAGAAAGTTCTTGAAATTCCTCTTTTTGAACATCTTAGATTTATATTTAATCCCTAAATTTTGGCGCGATTGGTTTGATTCTGATGTATGAAATATTAATCAATATATTTTAAATCCCATATTTTTATTATTATTATTATTATTATTATTATTATTATTATTATTATTATTATTATTATTATTATTATTATTATTATTATTATTATTATTATTATTATTATTATTATTATTATTATTATTATTATTATTATTATTATTATTATTATTATTATTATTATTGGGTCATAGGTAGAGCACTCTGGCTCGAGACATGGCGGTTCGGGAAAAACCTGCTCATCTTTTACGCTTAGCTTCGTCTTACTCAGACTAAGTGAGTACACCCCTCCTTGAATTAGGCTCTGCTCATGAGAAGTAGTGTTAACCAAATAATAAAAAAACCGAGATTGTGTAGGGTGGAAAAAGTTGTGGCAAAAAAAAAGTAATAACTGAAACCGAAGTGGAGAAAGAAATTTTTTTTGAAGGTAAAGATACACAAATTTGAGAAATAAAAAAAATAATTATAAAGGTATAATACATTCCTATATTGAATATCAAGTAGGCATTTAATAATGATATCGAGAAAGTTTTTAAAGTATTGTCCTATGCTACGATTTAATCTGGTTAGATAATTACTACAGCTTTAGATTTATGGAAAGTATATAATGAATAATAAGGTCAGAATTAAATCTATCTGTTATTAGAACAGTAGCAGAAGAATGCTAATTAGGTAATAAAAAGATAAATTGAGTGGGGATGAGAAGAAAGAATTATTATTATTAATTAATTTATATTTATATTTAACATTATTTGATTATATTATTTTCAAATATATATTATAATATTTAATTATTTATTTATTTCTCAGATTAAATTTTTGAAGTATCTACGAGAATTTTTTTTATTTATAATATATTTATTCAATAATTTATTTTTATTAATAAATCTAACCTCAAATGTAATAATCTCAACTACTGAATATAGAGGTGTTGGTCAAATGTTTTGTAGCATGATTTTATTCCATGTTTCTGTGCCCTTTTCTCAATAACTCATATCTCCGGTAGATGTTCAACACTAAGCTTGATGATGAGGTGGCATCAACGGCCATTTCAGAAATTTTACCTAAGACCTAACTTAAATTGCTTGCTCTTCCTATATACTAGGCTGTTCCAATGGCGTAGCTCTTTGTATAACTATAGGCTGAATGATGGGTACTTGTATTCATTTTTGCCCTATATTGTTGGCACATAAAAAATACCTAATAACATATAATAATCAATCCATTTAAATATACTCCAGTCAATAATTAAGAATATGGTGTGACATATCCAATATGGACAAGTAATAGGCTGATATGTCAAATACTTTAGTATTTATAAAAAATTTAAAAAAAAGTGCTTGACAAGTAGTACTAACCATATTCGTAAAGCTCGCTGGAATGACTGTCACGCTTGAAAAAGAATCTACTACTGCAAGATTATCGAAAGCAGCTTCCACGGACGATATTTCTGATGTAGCCGAAGAAGAATTACTATTTGGTATGAAAGAACCATAATTTTGGGAAGGGATAAAAGGGGTTAAATTGTGAGATAATGGTTGATTAGGTAAAGGAGCAGAGGCTAATTTACAGGAATAAGCAGTAGAATTAGTAATTTCTGGAGGAACAATGTACTTGTTGTTTGGTCTACGCAAACTGAAATCACCTGGAATAAAACACATATTCCATTTGATCATGTATGAAATTTACATCTATTGATATATTATTATATATACACCACAGAAGTTGAACTTGTTGTGTTTCAAGGCTTTACAAGCCCCTTATACTAAGAGGGCCTCTTCAGAGATAAATAATAAACAATTGATTATAATTATAATTTTGGCTTATCAAAAAAAGCGAAATTTTTAATTGCATTCAATAGTTCCTGCACTACTACTGAAAATATAAAAAGTGACATATTTTAATCTTTCACCGATCACCATTGTAAATATTAAATTTCCATATAATAGAAACCATATCCCAAATATTAAAAATAAATAAATACAATAATAACAATTCCATTCCATTAAAAAGTAATTTTTAACCCCAAAAATCTACTTTTTCAAAGTTTCACAAACTGTATTTATTAAAAATCTTCATGTCACAATGTTCAATATAGTATTTATATTAAGTATAATAAACCTGAGCTAGTACGAGATATTTTTCAGCATAATATTAAATAAAGAATGGAATTCACCGACTCGCTTTAACAATTTTAAATAATTATTTAACCCAAAAAATCTGCAAACATTCATAAATATTAACATATTTAAGAATCATCCCTTATTAACTTATGTATACCGGGTTCAAATAAAGAAAAATCTATATTGAATGTTTTTAATTTATAATATGGATAATTTCAAAGAGCCCGCCAAAATTCTTTATAAAATCTTGACAATACATTCAGTAAATAAACTTTTCTAACTTTTCATGCTTCAGGATGTTTCATGACCAGTTTTCATCTATAAATTTCACTGAAAGTCTGTGTAGAATATCTAAATTCACATAATAGTAAGGGGTGAGCTGGAGTTGGTTAGGCGTATTGATGTTTAAAATTTTTTCAGCGAACAAAACGAACAGGTAGATAATCTTTTTATATTTGATTGAACTAGAAGAACCGGCCTTAAAGTGTTAAAGGGGCGAAATCACAATAATTAAAATTCATAGCAAAGTACAGTAAAAAAGCTGACAATTTCCCAATACAAATTACAAAGTTGTCAATAATCAAATGTTTTATAAATATGCGAATGTTTTGCGAAAATATTTATATACTACAAGTATATATATATTATATATATTATATTTTAATACATAAAAGAATATACATATATTATATAAATTCATAGTATATATAATAAATAATTAATATATATACATATATATAATATTAATCTAATAAATAATATTAAAATAATTAATAATATATATTCATAATTATATATTTAATATATATATATGTATCAGGGGCGTATACCTCGTCGAACAATTTATAGGTGGTTGCAATCTGAAATTTACCCACACCCTCACCATTATATATACATATATATATATATATTATTATATATATATAATAATAATTATATATATTTATATATATATATATATATAATATATATTATATATATTATATATATATATATATATTATAATTAATATATATAATATCTATATATATATATTAATATATAATATATATATATATAATATATATAATATATAATATATATTATTTATATATTAATAATTTATTTAATATAATTATATATATTAATATTATTATATGTATATATAAATATTATATATATATATATTATATATATATATATATTATTATATATTAATTTATTAATTATTATTATAATTATATAATATATATATATATATATATATAATAATTAATATAATTAATATATATTAATATTATATATATAAGTTATATATAATTATATATATATACGTTAATATATATATATATTTATCAGCCTACCGTGGCTCAATTGGTAGATAGTAACGATATAAGAGTCTCAGTACATTAGGCAAGGTAGCGGGTTTAGAGTCCCAAGTCCGGATCTAGTAGATAAAATTACCTAGCAGAAGTTCCCCTTCCAGATATAGGGATATGCCCTAGTAGGAGTTGTGAACTTTTTTTTCACTCAATTAATTATATATATATAATTAATAATATCATATATTAATAAAAATATTAAATGATATAATATAAAAAAAATATATATATATTAATATTAGATAATATTATTTATCTATATATATATATATATATATTATATAATTAATATATTATATTAAATTAATATATATAATATATATATATAATATATATATATATTATAAGTATTTATTAATAAATTAGTTAAATATAGTATATATAAATATATATATAAATTTTTTAATTTTTTATGGAGGTTATATCCATTACCTATATAATAAGTAATTGAGTATAAATTAGACATCATTTCTTTATATTTAAAAAAAGAAAAATTCAGGCTCCGGAGCCTACGAATCATTTTGAAACCTGCAATAAAATTATTTTCTCACAATACCTTTTAAGATACAAAATATCATATAAATACTATGAAATATATAACAAAAATCCTTTTTCTACTGAGAGCATTGCTAATGCCGAAATCCTGTCCTGTCCCATTCGTATTTCTCTAAAAAGTCTTAATTACCTTATTTAATTGAGTATGAAGAAACACCGCTCAGCTTTACGATAGTGGTCTATCGGGTATAAGGTTTATATTAATATAAGGATCTATTTAAATATTATTTACACATATTTACAACTGAATATTAGTGTATTACTTCTAATTTATAATTTTCACTTATATGAAATATCTAACACTGGAGAATAAAGCTACAGTGTACCGGAGCATGTGAGAGAAACGGAAATTCTCCCTTAACAGTGTCTCGCTGTCAAATAAACACAGCTTGATGAACAAGTTCCACGAGTGTTAGCTCTCTTTTATAGTTGAAGGCGAGAGAGATAGACTGGTGTAATACTCTCGAGTGAGTTGCTCTCTATAAGAGTTTTTTGGGCGACGAGCGGTTGAAGACAGAAGTTCGGACTATCAGTTTTGCACGATTTCCATGGCAGCACAAAATTGTAAGGATGAATTCTTTTCATTTACAATAATATAATCCTTACGTTTTTTTTAAAAGTCCCGTGGAAATAATAAATGTTAGTAGCAAGGAGAATGACTGTTCACAATATGGATAAAAATGTCTTGTACTCTTATCGCACATCATTCGACGGACCGGGGGTGATCAATCATATTTGTAGAGACCTGCCGCGCTCCTGAGAGACTTAATTTTGGGAACTTGATTCCACCTGTTTCTTGCTTCTAACGATTTGCTACCAATTCGATGCCTGTTTCTCGCTCTACTATAGAAAATTAAAAATTTATTTATCCTCTTATTGGAGAGAACTTTCCTCTCATAAAAGTTAAAATTATAAATGCATAGATCTTAATTCTGCCTGGGGTCAATATGTAAAGCTCATTTAAAAAGTCGTAGCGTATGATTGACAAGGTTTCGCCGACTAAAGGTACATGATTTATGTGACAACAAAAAGAATCCAAAATTTAAAATTATTACTTATACTATACTCGAGAATCCATTGACAATGTTATCCTAGTATGCAAGGAGTAGAAATTGTATTTTACATCTATTGAAAATTCGTCCCATTATATTTAAAATATAGACCTATTAAAGCATTATTTAATTTATTATTTTTTATTTAATTATTTACAAAATCATGTATTGCAGCTACATCAAAATTCATCTGACCTTAAGTTAAACAAATGCCAAAGATTTTTCGCTATACGTCCCTTTTTCAACTAACTTGTATACCATAACACTGCCTGATTCTACTCTATATTTGGGCTAGTTGGAAAAAATAAGCATACATATGTTGCAAAAAGATTATAATACAATAAATAAAGGTGCGGTATACAATTTTACCTGTTTAACTATGATGCAGCATATTTTAGCTAATCCACTAAAAATTATAGCTGATGAGCATAGACATATACTATATTGATTCAATTCTAGACTTTTGGATATATTTCTTCTTACAACTTGCCTGAACCTAACACCTATATAGTATCACCAAGTTATGAACCTCTCATAATGCTACGTTAAGATAACTATATCAAATATATTATATATATTAGTATAATATATATATAATAGTTTTGTGATATTAATTTATATTATATCCTTGTGGTACATTATGAGTAAATACCCAACTATATATTTCGTAATCTCTTTTTAAAGACATAAGTGATAAAGTATTTTCAGAGCGTCTAATGCTTTATGCTCGGTTATGCAATAAATAAGTTATCCAAATAATTTATCTGTATGTTTTTACTCTTATAATCAAAATATATCATAAAGAATGAGAAACCATATGAGTGATAAAAAGACTGGTACAGTAAGCATGGATATAGCAATATCACTTTTCGATTTAGTGATACGCTCTGCGACGCATTGTACATAATTGATACAGAAAATCACGCATCTCATTCATCAGCTTAGAACAATATATTCTCTAATATATACTATCAATACTTTATCGTAAGTACAATATATTAAATCTAGAAAAGTTAAAAGAGCTCTAAAATATTGTATGTATGAGTTATATTTCTAGATAAATTATAGTTTTTCGAAAGTTAATCCACATATTGAAAACATAGTAGAGGCCTTCAATAATACATAAAAATGTGACATTAATAAATGAGAAATTTTGAGTCTACGGCACTTATGATAATTTTTTCTTCTTACTTATTATTATTAGTATGAACTAAAACTAGTGGCATAAGCTTTTCTACATGCCCACAGTTTAATTGACAATAATAATTAATATCAATGATACACCTAATATTCGGACTAATATTACACTCATCGCAACTTTGTTCATACGAAGCATTAAGAGTTTACGATAATATTTAATCAAAAGATATTAATACACTATCAATGATCGATTAATAACAAATACTCTCAAATATATGATTGCTTTATGTATTGAAATTATTAATCTATACTAAGCATAGAATTCATTAAATAGCTCATTTAGCAAATAGTTAAGTTTCAGCTAATAAAATGAAAGACGCACACTAAAAGAGACATATTGTAATGCCATGTGTATTTTGTGTTTTAAATGTAATTTGTATTACGAAATGCTCTTATATAAAATTATAAATATGATAATATCTTTGTTAACACACACTTCTTATATTTACTCTAGTTCACTACATTGTGTACTCTCACGCAGCCTTTAGTTGAGAAACGAATTAAACATCGTAGAAGACAAGATGCCAATAAGAATTGTCATATGTCCTCTCAACTACAAACAAATCACACAAAATACAACCATGCTTATATATGAGTTATAATCACAAATTAGAATAGAATTTAATGGTTATAAATGACTCGTTTGTATAATATATTGGTATAATGTTTCTACATTTTAATAACATTACATTTAACCATCTGCTCTATATTAAAAGCTGGAGTACACCGGCCTAAATTTTTAATTTCCAGCTTCTCATTCACAGACTTAGATATATACAAAGAGATAATAGTTTCATTTTTAGAAGATGTTAAACAATATTGGAGGCATACTACTATAAATTCATCTTATGAAAAAGAATATTCTCACTCTGTGTACAATAAACTATCATAAAATAAAGGTAATATAAATACATATATAAATAGAAATAAATTAAAACTACATAAAATTTAAACTCTAACAATAAAAATAATTTTAATTGATGAATAGAGTATAATATACCTATATCTGATGTATTAAAGTTGTCGATGACTTATTGTAACTATTGATAATAAACAAGCTCATTACTTCGTAAGGATCCTTTAATCAGTTCAATATATCATATATATAGTTAAAAAATCCATACTGAACTGCCGAAGTAACACACACCTATTGAAGTTAGTACTCAACTTTGAGTATATACTCAATGTACGTGACTATCATCTGAGAAGATGATGTGGAGTCTGAATTAGGCTAAGAGTTTTATCTAGGAGTGGAAATATTATAAATGTGAGTTTGTTTGTAATTACTATATATATATATAATATATATTGAGTAAAAGACTACCATAGTATGTTCATTCGATAAATTACTATACTCAGCTGCAGCTGTATATAAGCCACTACCATAGTCTTGAGGTACCTACATTATACAACGTAGGCTTTGGCATATATATATACCTCCTAAATAAATATGTAATATATAATAGGTAATTAATAAATATAACTATGAGTAGACTAATATATACAAAATGAGTATATATATATCCAGAGAGTGATTAAAATTTACAAATGAACATCCAGAAAAAAACTATTATTCATAAAATTATTAAAATGTAACAATAATATATTTATGATCAAAATCGAATATATCATTTACTAATAAATAAATTAAATTTATATAAAATAGGAGATAAATAACTTTAAGAAATTGATATTTGAATGTTTTTAAACGAGCTTCGTGAGTGGTTGGGATCACCTAAGATAGTAATAGTAATATGAATACTTTTATGAATAAACTACTTATATGCAATGATGAATAATCCACATCATGGCTTGTATATTAGGGCGAAAATAAGGTATACCTTCCAAGTAAAATATATTGTTGACAAGCCTATCAGTAAAATATATGCAAATGAAGTGTCACAAATTTGTGGTCCGAGATTTCTGAGAAAACCTATAGAGAAAATTAAGTTGGTCTCAAAAACTGTAGTTATAATATACACTTATGAATCATTCTTTGTTAAGGAAAGAAATTTGTTACATAGTTAGGATAATAAAATTTCTATTTGAGTGCTTAAAGAGAATCTAAGAATAAACGTGTACACTAAGAACAAGAAGTATACATAAGTAATTATACGGAAGTAATATTACGGAAGTAATAGGGTTCAGAGAGACTGGACTGCGAACTATAAAAGTAATATAGTTAGTCGGTATGGTTTTTCTATAGTATGGAAGTAGAAAAAGCCAGCCCCAATAAAAGAAGTTCAATTTTTAACTACAGTATTAAGCTAAATTCAATTTATTATTCCAGAACAACTATATTATTTTATGACTTAGTCAACAAATTTCATTAAGATAAAAGATACCTTTTTATTCGTCCACCTATAAAAACTCAAGTATACCATGAATTGTGGATTCATCTATATTAGCAAGTAGTTTTTATTACTAAAGTATTCATTTACTATTATCTAAGGTCTGCACAACACTCCGAAGTGCTTCAAGTTAAAAAACATTCAATATCATTTTCATACGTTTTTACGCATCTTTATATAAAATTATTATTTTTATATAACACTTTCTAAAATGAATTTTAAAATGAACTTGGTTTTTTATTTCAGAATGATACAAATGACAAAGAACAAAGGAAACTCATTTGAGGACCTAGTGTGTATTTTTCTTAATAATTCTTGTTGAAATATAGCTGAGCAAGCCGTTATGTTAGTAGTATATATATTACTTATATATATCTATATATTATATAAAAGATATAACCAGACTTGATGAAATCCTCAGCTGCAGCTGAGGATTTCCAAACATCTGGGTGCAACATATATAGTAAACGAATAAGAGTCACAGTTATCCATATTCACCCCGGAAGCCCAGCCACTCTGTCAATGCTCAAATCAAGTGATCACACAGCAACCTCAGTTAACAAGAATAAAGTACACGATTCATATTAGTTAATTTAGATCGATGACCATATATTGTGCATATTAACCATATTGCAGGTGTTATGTTAAATACAGAGATACATGGAATTATAACATATGAAAGAAGTGTTAATCACATAGATGAGTTGTTGTTAATATAACAAATATGTGTATGAGAAGCCAAGTATGTATATTAACTACATACGAGTTTTGGCTCTCCTCCACGAGGAGAGTATTAGTATTAAGTTTGTTTTTAAATCTCATTAGAGTTTTATAAATTTTTTATTGTACATTCGTGAACATGAGGTTCCAAGAGGGAAAACGCTCTGGTAATATTATAAATGGCCAATCTTTTGTGATTAATTATACCTTTAAATGGATACTCTTTATTAACTCTCCACACTAGGGTTAAGCCTGTTAACACAATAGAACTGAATAGTTTACTGGTTATATTTATGGGTTTTGTGCCCCTCTTAATCCAAAGAGAGGATATTGGATACGGTACCAACAACAACCAACCAATCTTCTAGTATAGGGGGAGGAGGGCAGAGTATCGCTTTTTTGTTATTTTTGCGTCACTCCCTCTTTCTCCGATCACCGATCTGTCCACCGATATCAGCTACGATCAACTATCAACCTAAAAAAGGAGTAATAAAGGGATAAAAAGTGAACTCTCAATTTTATCCATCCTTAGAAGTCTATAATATAGACTATAATATTATTTTAACTTAAAAAATTAGTATTAAATTTGGTAATATACTTTGCTTTTTTACGCTCATTCTTCTCTGTTCTTTATTAGTCATTTACGTGGATATTATTATTATTATTATTAGTTTATTATTATTAATTATTGCCTAAGGTATTTAGGAATTAGATGTTATATATTTGAAAAATGTTATCGTTACGCCACTGCTAGGACCTAATTAATGTAATAATATACATTTAATAATATTTATTTATTATTATTAAATAGTGAGTTTTGTTATTTTAAAATTATTTAAATATTTTGAATTATAAATTAATATTAAATATTTTTTTTGAGTTATTTATTAATTTAGATAAAAAGACTAAAACCATTACCAAAAGAGATAATTTGCATTTGTCCTCCAGCCGATTAAGCTTGTAAAATGTAATTCATTATTTATTAATTCAATTATTTTCCGGTAGCTGTTAATTGAGAGTTTTTTATTATAGTTTTATTATCACCATGCTATGTTTCGACTAATTCGGTATGGGTCTCTGGTCAATATATAATTTATTAAATATTAATTGTTTTAAAGCTGATGAGGGTTTGGATAAATGAAACGTCCCTATAAATATAAATGAAATACTCAAATAGTCTTCTGTTCGATCTTTTTATATTTCTTATATAAATAATAGTTATTGAGTAAGAATTATTACCCTATAGAATAGCATATAAATCTATATTTGTAATTTTATTATATATTAAATATTAAAATATATATTAATATATATATATAATTAAAATTATATATATATATATATATATATTAATAATAATATATATATATATATATTAGTATTAATATATAATATAATGAATTTCTTAGTATCTAACCTCAATATCTTTAAAGAACCAATTTGTGATACTATATAAATAATTACTGTTTTATAAGCATATCTAGTATATAATCTAGATATATTTAATATTATATTATATATTAATATATAATTTATAGATATATATATATAATTATAATAATATATTACTTATATAATATTATATTATTATAAATATATATATATATATATATAAATTAAATATTATAATAATTAATTAATAATATATATAATATATATATATTAATTAATATATATATATATATATATATTATATATATTAATATATAATATTAATATATATATATATTAATATATATAATATATATATATATATTTATAATATTTTGTCGAGTATGTGTATCTATTTACCATATTCTTTACTTAAATGTTGGTAAGTATATATTTAGGTATTAATTACTTATATTCAATATTTTTCTCTAATGCATTTTTTATAATGTTTTCTAGTATTGTTATTATTATTGTTATTAGCCTTCCAACTTTTATGTGTATAATTATATATACTCATATTCACTATAAAATATATATAATAAATACCAAATTTGAAACCATTAATTATAAATAAAAATAAATACAAAGATTGACGAAATCATAGGACCTATATCTATACGGTAATTATAGGTATATACTACGGCACTTACTTTTATTATATTATTTTATAATTATTAAATTTTTTGGTTAAATGTATATTCCGTATTATTATGTGTCACATTGTTAAAAGAAATATCGAGATAAATTAGATTATTTTATTCCATTTTCAAATAATATATTTATTTATCTTGTTAGTTAATTATATTATTTTCAATATAGATATTATTTAATTTATAAGATTAAATAAAAAACTACAATACCTATACCCTAGACTTAAGATGCATTGCAGGCTGGGTGTATGCATGGAGACCAGCTTCGAGCTCTCAAAATGTCGAACCTCTGTAAGCGTGATAGTCACTGAGTTGCAATAGTTAGTTAAAGTAAACTTTACTTCACAGCTGACCGTCAGAGTAAGTTATGGTATATGAATTAATATTGAATATTAATATAATGTTAAATATAACTATTTAAGAAATACAATACCGTGATATTAAGCTTAAACTTATTATCAATATCTTTTGTATTTATATATTTGAAAATTATATGGAGAAAATATATCGTTAAGAAAATGCAAACGAAACTGACATTATTTCAAATGAGATTATTATCAAACAGAGGATGAAGGCGGTTTAGGCCCGACCGACTCATCCAGGTGCGCATGCGGTTTTGAAGCGGTGAGTGTGTGCTCGTTAGTTTGCCGTTGGCTGCTGGTATGACTCTTTTTCGGTGCGGTTCAGGTAAAGGGCCTATTCACTAGCAAATATTTCCAAGTGATCTTATCTCTCTTCCTCTCTCTCCCTGCGTGAGGAAGGAGCGGTCTGGTCTCGCCCGATTGAATTATCAGAGGTCACTGGTAACGGGTTCATTATCTACTCCAAACATGACCTTACTCTTCGCTTTGCAGTCGCCGTTGCCCCGTCTCTCCTCTCCATGCTGCTGCTCTTACTCTCCTCTGTCGTGGCGTCTCTCTCTTCTGTGCGCGCTTCTCGGTCGGTGCTCTCTCTAACTCTCACAATTCTCCAATTTCACCCCCATACCCTCCTCCCCCTTCTCCTCCTTCCCTCCTCCTCTCAGATATATATAATATACATGAATAGAGCATTTACAATGAATAATTAATAGTATACTTATTATATATTATAATTAATTATATATAATATTATATAAAAATGGTTTTTTTTATTTATTTATTATTATCCATATTTTTTTATTTCTTTAATACTATTTTCCACTCATAAGTCACTTATAATATATATATATATAAGGTGCATATGAGCCTTATTTCATATAAGGAAAGTGTAGTAGTTGAATGCCTAATAGAGGCAAATATGAAATAATAAATCTGTTATAATCATATTTACATATAACAATATTAAAATATCCAAAGTGAAAGGCTTCTCATAAAAATCGCGATACATAAAATTAGATCTGCCCAAGACTAAATAAATATATTAAATATCAATAGTTTTTTCTTAAATATATCTATAATAATAAAATACATATAATAATAATCAATAAATCAATAATATAATAATAATAATTACAAGAATAGTCTTTTGTAAGTAAGATACTCGAGATATAAAAATAATTAATAAATATATTAAAAAAGTAGAGAGTAATAATAATAATAATAAATAATTAATGCTGGATTTATGTATCACATATTAGAGTTTAAAAATGTTAATTAATAAATAATATAATAAATATAGGCCTAATATTAATTAATATCTTTAATCTCATATTGCTTTCACTGAACCACAATTATTTTTTCCTTTATATAAAATCAAAAATTAGAATTTAATATACTTTATTCTATACAATGATTAAGATTCTATTATATATATAGTGGTGTGTTTTTTTTTACGAGAAAATATACCCTTTAGTGTAATTTCTAGATAAAAAGGTTCAAGAGATGTTCTGAAAAAAATTCTATATACATTTCTCAACGACCTAACGCCACACAATCTCTCTGCGTCTTCCAAGTAAAACTGACTAAATTGCAACCCTAATCAAATGTTCATTTTTCCCAACAGGGGACGAATCAATGATATAGAACAATGTTAATCGAGCCCTAATTTTATAATTGCTTCGAGTGCTGTCGTCCGTCGCAATTTGTATAAGATTTATCAGCTATATATTAAGGGATAGAGATGAGTCCACAAATGTTAATGAGGCAGTACACACCAGCCGCTTTTGTTCTTGTAAGAGTCTAAGGCTCTCTTCAAACCAATCCAATCAGAATCAGTCGAAATAAATGAATCAACAAGAAACTGACTTACGAAGGTTCAAGGAAGTTCTATTGTAAAAAGTCATTCTCACTCTTCTAATTGCTCAAATGTTTAAGTCAATAAAATGTGTGCCACGCTGCAAAATCCCATAAATTCGGTATTGATCATTTGTAACAGCCCTATTCAAGTGAACGGTTATATTTTCACAAATTCAGTCAATTATATAGAATCTCAATCAAAAGTCCATTGAGGGATGTTATTTTATAACAGAAAGGTGTACATTTGTAAATTATCTTTTAATAAATGATATATCACTATATCAGATAAAATTATATTATAAGAATATAAAAACATCACTTAATAAAATTACGTTTCGGACTTGCCAATTCAGACTCTCAATGCTGTAGTTGTTTAAATCAAATATGGTTGGTTTGCGCCATATACCCCTGCACCACGCCACGAAGCGCCCTCCTTAGGATAGTGAATATGAAGTATACACTATAAATTTATATTTATGTATATTTTCTATATAATAATTAAAATATAAAGTAAATCTTTATAAGTAATAGTTCAGTAGATTAATTTTGCACATGTAAACTAATAGGAAAAATATAAATGATAATACTATCTATTTAGTAAGTATTCTAAAAAATTATATGGAATTATTAAAATAATACTATATAAAATTATTATGAAGGTTAAACTTAAAAAAAAAATATGATATTTAAATGTGAATTACTATTAAGATATTAATAAATATTTCATATTATAGTTATAATAAATATAATTAAATCTATATTGTTAATTATAGTATTTAATAACATTACATACTCTCCGCAATGAACCATTACTTTCTAGTAAAGTGGTTGAAAATAAATGTTGAAACAATATATCTAATTGCTTGTAAAATTTTAGGGACGGTAGCATAAAATTTTTAAATTAAAATTTGAAATATAAGCTACGCATTTATTACCTAAACATATATTATAGTTTGCACAACGTATTAAATTTGAACTAAAATTTATAAGTGAATTTATATTAATATATTTAATTAATGTAATGATATAATATATATAGTATATTCACTATTTATATTAGAAAATACTATAATATTAATCTATTATTCTATATATTAAATCTATATCTATTTAATAATATATATATATATTATATATACGTATATATCACCATTATTAATATTAAAATATATCCATATAATTATATTACATAATATCGAATGTATATTATCAACCGTATATATACGCTTTGGAGTAATTTAATTAAGAGAAAGCTGGTATGTAATAAGCCAACACTACCAAGTAAACACTTGTAAAAATTCTCCTTTATATATAATATATATGGTGTTTATAGTTATATATATAGATGTCACTATTATATATATATATTATATATATATAATATACGTATATTTAGTATCTATCCTTAAACTGTTGCTTATCCTATACTACTATTACTCTACTATATAATTACAATTATAATATATATATATCAGTATATAATATATATAGAGCTGAGCTACCTCACTTTTGTGGTTAAGCTACAGCAAATATTGTAGAGACATACGTGATGTGTTGTTGGGTGTGATTTCTGTTAGAGCAGGGCTTGTGATAACCAAGTAACTTGATTATATAAGTGAACTAACGTGTAATTTTTTGAATGTATATAAGGTTTAATAATTATATGAAAATTATATTGATTTAATTTTTATTATTTCTAAATATATAGTCTCTTATTGTTGAAAGTCTACGATAAATAATAATTATTATAATTTTTTATGTTAAAGTGGTAATGTTTCAGATTAGATACCATAGACTACGCACCCCGATATATTCATAATGCAGCTATTAGCGCTAACTACTTTTTCTTTTTTGCCGGTGCGGCGCGACCACCGTTCCTCAGACCATTATGGGCAGGGGCCTACCTCCAAGAGATTTAATCGCTCATAGTTAAATTTAAAATAACTCAAACTAATTATATTATCATAGATTCAACTATATTTATCAATGAGATGCTATTGTATTATTATCCATCTTTATCGAGTACTGTCAAAAACTCTGTGATATAATACACTAAATCACTCTACTGCTGTATGAAAGTCGCATTTCGATCTTTGTTAAGTTTTTTTTTATATACTTTTTTTTTCTTCCTCAACACTGTCATATGACAATATAATCTGTTTTTATATAGACTAGTTTGTCTTTATGCAGAAACTTTCTACGACTCTACTAGACTTATATATATATAATATATTGATATAAATATAAATTATTACCAGATTATATCCGCTTTCACGATCATATCTCGATAATCATACCGATTATATATATACTCAGATAATACTTACCTCTAGATCTACTACAGCTCCGAGTTCTAAGGGTTAACGGTTATTTTGGTTCAGACATCGGTTAGTGTTAATCTGTTTTTATTATATTATTTAATTTATAATTAATTATTAAATTATATTATATTAATATTAATTAATTTATAATAATAATTATATTATATATATTATTATTTAATATATTATTTATATAAATTATATTATTATTAATTTTATATATTTATTAATTTAATTATATATATTTATTTAAATTATTATTAATTGATTTTATTAATTTAATATATATTTATAATATTATATATTAATTTATTTTAATTAAATAATTTATTTTAATGTTATTATATATTTCACCGACCCGCAGGATAAGCTTAATATCCATATCATATATTATATGATAATATATATATATATATATATATATAGTATATATTTAATTTAAAATGATCGGAAATTGTAACTATTTTTTTTTGAATATCAAAAAGATCAAAAAACCGTTTTCCCACCGAAGTTGAATTCCATATAAGACAAAATCTTTAGATAAATAAATAGTTTCTTAGAGCTAAGGCTCCAAAATGGCATTTTTAGTAACATCCACCAACAACAAAAAAAAATTTATACAAACAAAACGTTAACGGTGGTTCTTTAGGGATCAAAAAGACTCTCAGATTTTTAAAGGGAATTTCTTTCCCGTTATTCCTGGTCTATATAATCACTGTTTATCATGATGAGGGAGGGGGTTTTGATCTATAAGGATGAAGGCATTGAGAGGTGAGAGCAATTCTCTAAACCTGTTGTGGTCGGAAATTAAGACGGGGAGGTTTATCTGTATTTCCCAGGTCTGCTGATTCCCGCACTGTGCTGTGCAGTATAAGAACTCGAAATGAACATTTGGAAGGGAATTCTGCACTGAAATGTTTTTAGGATTTGTAATTTAACAAAGAAAGTGGGTTAACCCTACCAATATTATCCTTTAATTATATTTAAATTATCTAGAAATTTTTTGGTTCGTTTTTTATTAATTTTTTGTTTATTGTTTTTCTTTTTGTTATAAAATATATCCTACAATTTATTTTATTATAAAAATGATAGGACCTTATAAATATACAGTAAATAGATTAGAAAAAGTTTTTCTTATGTAAATCTCTTCATAAATGTGCGTAATTAGTAGAGATTTACTATTCATCATTAGATAGAAGTTTCAAATTGAGTATACATTCTGCGCAACGCCGTTGTTGTCTAATCAAATTAATTTGGCCATTGAGATTGACACACATATGATTATAGACAGAAGATGGAAGGCTCAGTAGTTTATTTATTTTTTAAATATTTTAAATTTATTTAAATAGAGAACAACCTATAATATTTAGTTAGTCATTTTTTCTATATATTTCGAGTTTTTTTTTTTTTTTTTTTTAATCCAAAATTATAGAAGCGCAACAGTTTTAATATAAAAGAATAATGTCCATTTACGATTATATAAAATACATAGAAATTGTGTTTGGTGTGTTTATATAGGTTATTAAGGTCGTAGATTAATTTGGAGAGTATCACACAGAGTACAATACAAGTACATTGGGTTACAACACTCACATTAGAAAGGATAATATGTAAGAATCGGAATCGTATGAAATTTAAACTTAGAATATTATTAGGAGTAGTGAGATATAACGTAAATGTAAATATGAATGTAGAAGTTTTACTATTAATGTACTTAACTAAGAGGTAGTATAATTATTAATAGTAGATATATATAGTTGACATAAACTATATTGTGTAGACTAATAGTATTACACAACGGTACAATGAACTTAGAGGCCTCGGTGCGGTGCGTAGTAGTGTGTATTATGATGTACTTGCCCCTTTAAATAAGTATTTTATATGTAAGTGCGTTCACTAAACCCTCTGACTGTGGCATGAAGTGCTAGTATAAATTTTATTTATCCTTTAAAAAGTAAGTAAAGCCTATTGGTCTTGGGGTGCCTGTCACATGTCTTTTCAAAATATTATATTTTGGTTGGTGGTTTTGTAATCTTTAATGGCCGCTATATTTGGTTGGAACCATATAAAGTTTCTCCGCATCCCTCATTGCCTAAGGATTCATGTGCGATTACAGATAATGAGTTCCAATTATGACTAACGGTGAACCTATCATTTACCATATTGAAGTTCTGCTTCCTAAAAAATATTTCAAAACTATAGAAATAAAATAATAGTAATGTGGAATTAGTTTATTAAGGGTAAATATAAACATAAACTTAAAATTGATTATTTTATTAAATTTTATTATTAATTATTATTAATTTATAAATATATATTTATTTTATTATGATCTTAATTCTTAATTAAGCTGTTATGATTATTTATGAGCGAATTACCCGGAGCCTTTGTTCTAAATACGAATTTCATTATTCTTTTTATTCTTTAATTAATATTAATATATTATTATTCTTATATTATTATTTATTTATTAAGCGTCATTAAGTATTTGATTATCTTTTCATTATTACTTTATTCTCATTTAGAATTGTTTAAATTATATCTGTCTGGAAATATTGTTATATTTGTTGATAGTTTTACATTTTACTTATATTTCTCTGCCTAAATAAAAACCAAATATACACTTGTTGAATAACAACCTGTTTCTAGAGATGTCGTAGTTGCTGTCGTTTGTTCTTATATTGTTTGTTTGTGTGCGTTAGTCGTGCTGTACACATCCTAATCAGTCCATGAATTATCGGGCTAGTTAAAATAAAACTCTTATTATCTTAAGCCAAAATATTGAATTCGTCGTATCGCATTCACATCCAACTCTTAATGTAGAGAGGTCCAAATGAAATATATAATAATTAATAATAATAACAATAATAATAATAATATTAATAATATGAATAATATAATATAATAATATATACATAATACTAATAATTATATAAGTTAAAATAATAATAATAATATATATATAATAATAATAATAATAATAATAAAATCATCTCCAAAATTTGCTGCAATAAAATTTTATTTTTATCTCGCATTTTTTAATTTTAACTTTGAGATTAATTGGTTATTGATTAAATTTCATGGCAAAAAATTTTTACAATAAAAATCTGTAGAAGTTAGTATATTTTTACTCTATAAAACCTTCGAGATACTGAGACATAAACTGTGACATTTTTAAGATAATCTATGTGCAATTTGAAATCCATTTAAAAGATGTATATATAATTCGTATGTACTGCCATCTTGACTCGAAAACTATGCGAGACTGTTAGTTGCCCACCCCAGTTTGCCCTGTAATTGTTTCCTGACGGTCCGCCCTTTGAGTATTAAAATACTACAATCTCCGCAAGACCATACTCGCTTCCTTATAAAAAAAAATTTCATTATCAGGCATACACCTTAATTAATAATGCAGTTGAATACCAAGTTGATAGCAATATTACTGTATATGGAAATATGTCTTGAACGTTTTCTTAAGAAAATTAAAAATATGTGAAAAATTATGTGTATACTTTTTATATTTATTGAATAAAAATTCTAATTGTAAACTAACATATTTAAAATGAGAATTTATTTTTCTTTTATAATGCAACCTACTCTTTTTTTTTAACTCTTTTATTTCAGTATTTTGTAGACTTTACATAACTTGAATTACTGTAGATGCTAGTAAGATTTTATAGCCTCGATAAATTTAACTTGCGGTATAGATTTAACTGGTCAAATATTGCCTTAGTTGCAGTAAAAGAGGATCTATACAGCTAAAAATTTACTCTGCTTGTTGAATTTAGCAGTCTGAAATTAAAAACTATGCATGGAGGATTTTCAATCCGTTTGCTTGAAACTATAACTGCACAGTGGAATTCTCAGCTGAATGTACCGCAAGTAACACGATTTAACCAGCTTGAAATTTACAGCTTGAAATTTCCTGTGCAGTAAAATTTACAGCACATGAAATTCTTCTCTCTCTCTCAAGTACTCTCTCATACATCTTAACTAGTAATAGTCCCCTTGCGGACTTTTAATATCAAAATTAACTATTTAGCGCAGAGAGTTCTTGGATAATAAATAAGAGCAATGAAAACAATTATTTTTATAAGTGTTACATATCTTATTGTTGTAAAAGATTTGGATAATTCTGAATTCTGATTTGACTTTTTGCCATTGCTTATGTATTCAATCTCTAGTATGTCTTCTATTTTCCTCGAAGAGCATGATTTTTATGGTTCTCTCTAAGTTTTTAGGTAATAGGCGCGTCAATTGATGTAAACTATATTTTGAAACTGGCTTTTTATAATATGCGATAGTAAAGAAGTACTCTCTTTAGAATCTGTTCAACTGAGATTTGGTTAATCTATTATGTTTTGTAATAGTTGGGAATGTTAATTTTTTTAAACATTATTTAAATTATATGAATTATGTACAGTTTTCAGACTGTTTTAATCTTAGAACCATGTGAAAATTTTTAAAAATTCAGAATCGATCTTTACTAGATTAGAGTTAGACTTGAGGACCGAGGAGAAGATATCGAGACAATAATTTCAATCAAAATTCAGTAATATTTAGATAATATATCTATATACTATTATTTAGATATTTATATAATATATATTATATATTTTGATTATATACTAATTCTTAATATATATGTGTACCTATATTATTATATATATCTATATACTAATAGTTCTATAATTATCAATTATTATTCTACTATAAATAATATTCGTACTTAATATCATATCGTCATCTATATCTAATATTAATACCTATATATAGTTGAACGGGAGATAGTTGTTGTCATTTGGAACCCAACACCTGTCAAATAAAGGGATGATCTTGGTTAAGTTGGATCAGCGCCATATAGTCGCGATAAACGTGGCGTTTCTTCCCTGCGGGAGGTCATGCATATAGGTCTCTTACAATACCTGTGGGGCAAACGCAGCCCTATTCTGCCTTCACAGACGCCAACAGAACTCCCATCAGTGACATCCCGGCGAAGCACACTCCGCTTCTCCGACCTGGAACTGAGACGTCGGTTGTAGGAGCGAGTAGCTGGCCAGGCAGGTTGCACACATTAGGTCACTGAGCAAGTCTTCGACCACTCCCGACTCTTACAACGACTGCGTTTGGGTTCTAGGCACCTGCCAAGTAGAGAAGCACGGTATAACTAGGTGGCACAGGATGACCGAAAGAGTAAGCGCCCAGTAGAAGAAACTTGACTTGATGGTTTTGATGGTTGTTTCGTTGTGCCACTCCATTGGCACATGTCACTATGCCAGGGGGCTGCTGTAATGTTTGATATAGAGTGTGGGTAGGCCTTGAGGTATGTTCTACTTGTAAGTCGATACAACACCTTCAATATGTAGGGGAGTATGCTATTGTGAGTAAGCGTTCCTATATGGTCCGAGCGCACATTTCAAGATAGATGGATTGGCGTCACTTTCTATCACTGCGAGTAAGAACTAGCCTTAGGTATTACCCATCAGTGGAGCGCATTAAGCAGCCTCACTGCCACTAAGATCAAAGTTCTCTTTATACACACAGGATCCAACAAAGTTC
The DNA here is from genome assembly GCA_015478945.1 of Trachelipus rathkii. NCBI lineage: Eukaryota > Metazoa > Arthropoda > Malacostraca > Isopoda > Trachelipodidae > Trachelipus > Trachelipus rathkii. Next base: position 24,864 of record JABUQX010127830.1, read on the forward strand.
AAATCATTATATGCTTAGACTATGTAAACTATAATAAACAAAACGATAATATATAATTATCAATACATTAATATTAATTATTATAATATTTCAAAAGCATTAGCATATCTATCTGGAAATCTTAAATATGGGTAAAATTAAATATTATATATATATATATATATGCACTTATATATATACGTAAGCCAAAATCCTGGACACCCAGATAAGGCGCGACTTCCGTTTCACACATAACACAGAGCACTGGCGGAAATTGCTGACAATATGCCCACCCAAAAACATAATTGTCGAAATGTAAAAACAAGCCACATAGACACTAAAGGACAGAACTCAGCCATACTACTTTATATGCATATCATTGTTTACCACAATGTGTAAAACCTAACAATGTCATTACCATCCCTAAACGTAACATCTTTATCCCTCTTCTACCTCCTATAAAATTGTGCAATACTCACGTGTTTGACTAAATAATAAACAGATGTTAATTTTATAAACATTTAAAACTAAAGCGGATTAATTTAACATAATATTTTAAAATAACCTCTTGTGTATTATATATAATTATCATTAAACAGAGTCATAGGACGTATAAAAGTTGTAATGCTTAACTGAATACATCAACAAACGTTTATAAACATTATAAAGCCAACATTAGCTAATTACTAATCAATCTAAGTAACTAAAGAATATAATTTTATATACTAATAAATCAAGACTACTAGACACATATCTTAATGATCAAACAGAAATTAATAAACTGTACTTACATTAATAACTAATAGGCCATAACTAAACTTTAAATCAACATGTTAATATAAAAGATAACTAACAAGTAACATATAACAAAAACAATATAAGTACCATTATCACACTTTATCAAACTATTTATCTCAATTACATGTATGAATTATAATGTTATATATTTAAACATTATTTAACCCACTTAAGTATTTATAGGAAACTGGAAAAAATAATCATATGCAATGGGAATAAGAATAATATGAAGAGTGTTTGCTTCAAGCCATGTAATAAAGAATTTCAATTCATTGCTTATCAGTTGTAATATGAGTACAAAACAAAGTAAAGTTTTTACACCCTCAGCCCGAAGCGACGGATAGAGCTACCTCGAAAGCACTAAATGACCTTTAACCCACACACAACCAGGAGAGAGTGGAAGTTAAAACAGTTAAATGATCAGCCATTATATAATCAATACTGTATTTGTGAACAAAATATTATATAAAGACAATGTGAAATATCTGTTTACGGTCCGTCGAGCGTAGTAATGTTTTCTTATTTTGGAGGAGATCCTATCCACCAATTATATTTAGTTCTCGGTATACCAAAGATTAGATCGTTTTTTTATTCTCAGAGTCAAAACTTATTAACCTTGTTTAAATTCATCACACAAAAGTATAACTCTATATTTCCAAATCATTTCATCGCAATGTAAGAGAGAAATTGATAGTTGCTTAAATGTAATAATAAATATCAATATAGTAAAATTAGGTATAATAGTTATTTTACAATGATTTTAAAAGAAGTAATAATAATATCAGTTAAGATTTATATACTAAGTAAATTATCAATTTTAATTTACAACATCATAACTATAACCATCCCTACACTACTAAACACTCCAACCAGGACTCATTTTAATCTATTGATCTATTGATTCAATGTCATAATTTTTTCAAGAATATTTAATCATTATTCGAAAACTAACATTAACATCAGAAAAAAATATGTTTTTTTGATTATCTCAACGATCGAACATACTGCTAACTAAGTTATACTAACAAGTATATTATTATTATACTTTATAAAAATAAAGAGTCTAACTTATATAGTACATTATACCTGTAACAAATAGAATAATTAATAATAAATATTGATATGTAATATACTAATACGTAATATAAATCACTATAATCACACAGATACGTACGATATAAACAGTCGGCTGGAGTACTACCAAGAAAATATTTTTATATCTAAAGGAGTGGCGCGACTAGACCTATAAACAGTTTTTACTAATAGTAAAATGTAATAAACCTAGCATTAATGCGTAACTAAATAACGTATAACCCACATTCACACTTTTTCAAGCTAAATCTACCACTAAGTCATATAGTTTCTTATTATATTAACATATTTAAAAACTAACTCATTGATTTACGTCGCGATTACGAGTATCCTATTTCAGGAATATAATACCTACATATTAAGCAGCATAAAATTAAAGATTTCTTTAATATTATTTTCAAATAGTATTAATCTTAACAAAATTAAATAAACATAATGATTTTACTGTATTTAGTATTAATTTTGTTGCTTATCTCAAGTTCCAGCTACTTATAACTTCTACAGAACGATCTATCAAAACTTATTAAAATACATTCTTAAAACGCGCAATACTATAATGAAACTAAGTATATTATTAATATAATTTTAATATATAATATATATATGCTATATAATATATAAATATAAGTATTTAATAAGGTGGAAGTGATGCAAATCATTTAATTTCTTAGCAAAAAATGGATATAATTTATATAAATTACCAGAAATCATCTTACCTAGAAATTAGGGTTAACCTTTATTAACTCCCCTAGTCGCCGGGGCAAATGGAGAGTGAGCCAAAGTCCCGAGAATAACATCTCTCCAGTTACTATATGTCCAATTATTTCGATAGTGTAGTCTATACGCGAGGGCAGCCGTTAACGTCTTTATCTCCAAAAGGTTTTTGAATGCTCGAAGTAGGCTTTTCATGAAGTCTTACCTTGTTGAAAATGCTTTTTTCTACACATCGGAAGCCTAAGTAGCAACACGGGCCAAATTGCCAGTATTGCAACAAGATTTATAATATTTGGATAAATTGTGAAGCTGCGACACACAGAAATTAGATTACAAAAACGCCTTCAATACCTGCTAGTTCTTACTTGGAATCCAAGCATTGTTCCTTTGTTATAGCACAAATATTCCTAAAACTCCCAATGGAATATTATTCTTACCTTGACCATTCTATCATGAGAGATGTATCTTTAAATTTGGGTCTAGTCATACCGAGACATCTTCTTTACTCTCTGAGTAAAACCATGTTGCTATACCAATCTCACTCATCTTTTTACTACGATCCATCCATCGAATTGAACTGTAAGACATAACCACATTAAACAGTTTTTATTCCACCTAGTTTCGGTTATCAACAAATTTACAAAAAGAGGGAGAATAGTATGTATTCTTTCTTTATGATGTTTATAAATTACTCGCCTACCACTATGTAGAAAATAAATATGATAATAGAAGAATAAATGTTAATTGGACCTAACGCAGAATATTGGTAAGTAAGGAATAATAAATACTAGCCTGTAGGTCGGAAAATAGCTTAGTGAGAATGTTGGGGACTCTACTATCTAGGAGAACTCCTCAATTTCCCCACATCAGGCTAAAAAAACAAACCTCACACAACCAGGATTCTCCTTTTTTAATCTAATTGGAGTCAATTTTTCCATAATTGTAATACCTCATTGTCATATTTCGAGTATCAATTTCGAACTAAAGCACCCATACACCTCAGAATACACCGGTATTTTAATTGGCTATACCCCTATCTAACTTTTCTACAGTACTGACTTCACTGCAATTCTATTGGTTGCATTTCTCTAACGCTATGAATTACAGGTATTAGTTCCTAAGTTTTACTCATTACTAATAAAAGCGAGCATATAACTAAACGATATCAGACACTTGAACCACTTTAAACGAATATTTCCCAAATAAAATTTCTGTCACTGAACAATTTAAGTGATGCCATAAACCTTCTAATCAATCACTCATACTGATATTCGTTGTCGGTTACATAAGTTTAAGAATACTTATTACATTAACAAAGATCTTAAAAATGCCACTAGCCTGTTATACCACGAAATTTTGAGCTATCTATATACGTACTAGCACCATAGCAGTCAGCGAGCGTACACATTATAACGAAACGCTCCATTTCACGACTTGTATATTCTAAGTCTAATAAAACCCTTCCTAGCCATAATTGGCGATTTATTTTGATATAGACTATATGATTCTTTATTTTTACATATAACATCTTTTAAGTGTCCAGGATTTGGTCGGGACCGCGGGGGGATTGGATGAGCCCAATTTAGACGCGCCTCGCATTACCGAGTACCGCGGGGAGCCCCGCAGCCTGTGTGACAAGGTACGTATCCTCATAGAGTATCATTACGGATAGTATTCTTACAAAAATTAGTAGATTTTAGTTATTATTAATAACTAATCCAGCAGTTAATTATCTGACTATTCTAATATAAACGATAATGTATTTATTCTCACATTTTAAATAGTCTAATCATACAATTGCATCTATATATAATTTGATACAATATATGAATATATTAATGTATATATAACACCAATATAAAATACTATAACTTAATCACAACTTATATCGCAACTAAATAGAACTAGTTATAACTTAACAAAGTTTCCACAAAGCGTAAACACTTTAGTATCCATAGGCTAACACCTAGCAATATGGACCACCGTACAAACCCAGTAAGTACTCCTTAATATTCTCATTAAACTATTACCTAAAGGTCTTACTATATATAGTTATCATCTTACAATATATCTATCATCTTAATATTAATGAATTTTAATTATTTTATAATATTTATTAATAATACATTTTATATGAATATTCTTAGAATAAGATTTATATAATATCTATTATAAATAAATAAATATTAGTCCTCCCTCTCAATTCCTTAAATTTAATCACAGACCTATACGAAATAAACTATTAACATAACAAATAGTATTTTATCCTAAACTATAATAACATAATATTAATATATAGAGTTATATCTTTGATAGTGATGGAATAAAAAATAGACCACAAATGGAATAAATACCGTCACATATTTATTGTCATTAGTCCAGTTAAGATAACCCGTAAACCAGGTTTGCCCTACTTACTTGATTTTGGATCATATAAGCCACCTAACGTGGCGTGTTGAGAATCTCCATGCGGAGTCATTCACCCCGACCCACCTGTGCCGTTTCACGGCACACCGCTCCATATCCCTACCCCTCACCCACTCATGACCTTGTCGTTATCGTACTATCCATTAGAGATCTTCTCTATTCCTTGTCCTTTTTTTACTATCATTGAGATGCCAGGGTATTCGTCTGTGTGATGTCTGAGTACTTCCACTCTGCAGTATACTTTTCATTGAGTCAATGACACCTGTTTGGAAATTATCACGATTCTGAATTTTATTACATCAGCAATGAGATAAGTCTTATTCATGGTTATAAGTGTAATTAAATACCTGAACCACCATCGTACCATCTCTGATTATGTGGCTGAATGCATGTTTATAAAAGTGAAAAGGAAAGTATTCTTAATTGTTAAGTCCATTAATAAAGCTAACATAAATAACCTTGAATAGAATAATAATGTAACAACGACAATCTAACAATAATTTCCCTTCCGGCTCCTCATATTAACCCAGTCCGTAGGCGCGAGACTGAGGCTTATTCATATTAGTGGGGCTACCTCGGCCTGCGCATTAGACCATCTAGCGGGCCCCATACAGGGGATTTATGACGGGATCGTTCTAGTCGACTCGATTCAGCTGCTGGACTTTAATTTACACACACAACCATTTGGCTTTAATAGACTATTGGTCCCTCCTTATTAGTCATATGTTCGTTGACACGTGTTAGCCACGTTTTATACTGCGCCACTTGTATTCGCCTACTTTACCTTTCATCCATATACAGTCCATTATCTCTCTACTTAACATTTTTATCATTCTCATAATTATTATAGTTTACCATTCTCAGAATCATAGTATATTTTACATCCTTAATGATCGTAAATATTTATGAAAGATGCTTTTCCAATGAGACGAGTGTGTGTTTACTAATACGTCAGCTATTATACACGAGAACGAAAGTAATAAATGAAGTTATGATTTTATATCTGATACCGATAATTTTACAGGCACCACTAACCCTAAGAAAAATAATCATATTTACAATAGAATTGCAATTAAACATGATCTAACCTTCTCTTCGTTTTACTAATTAGGGTATACATAAATACGCATCCACGTCACATGCGTAAGACGAGACAAAAGCCTATTTATAACCAATGGTATCAGCAATAAAGAAGTGTCACCACTTTTCAGAAGAAATCGGAGTAAACCTGGTATGTCCCTTTTAATGATGCGTATTTAGATGATTTAAATGGCTACTCGGTACTGTTAAGCAACTTACCTTACAATTATTAGGAAGACCATGCGCTAACATTATTAACATCATTGGGTCACTACAACACTAGGCGCACAGTACGTTATCTGAACCGACATCAATCGTACCAGTTTTAAGACAACAGGGTAATTAATATTTGACTTTGTTAACAGACGCCCCATTTGTCTAACTCACCCAAAACAGTAATTGGTTTTGAGCCTTTTCTGGGCGAGACACCACCAGTCCACACAGTAAAATTTTCTACCCTTTCACCATCTTAGCGTTCACATATTCCTTATAAATTCGAATAAGATAACGACTTATGCTGATCTCTCATTAACCAGAGTATCAATAAAACAACACATCACCCTTCCAAGAGAAAACCCAAGGGGATGCGCCCCATGCGCGGGTTTTGCGTCCCTGAGAGGGGGGATCCCCCCGAAGGGGTGTAAGCGGGTTTTGTGCCTCAGCCCGAAGGCTTGAGGCCTTACCCCTCCTTCGGAGGGGTGGGGAGGGGTTGACGGTTTGGGTTTGACTGATTTAATGATTTAATCATGCTTTAAAATTCAGTAAACCTATTCACAATTAAACTATGATAATTTATTCAAAGACTTATTTTTATGTTATGTTTTGGATAAAACACTTGTTTATGTTTACAGTTATTCGTTTGGTCTGTATGATAATTAAGAACCATGGTTATGATAAATTTTTTGTTAATATTACTGTGTCAATGTAAAAAAAAACGTTAATATGTTACGAGATAATGCCTTTGGAAAAGAGGAATAGGTTACGTTTTTGTATGCATCGCTAGTAACTTTACTGGTGTTTAGTGTGGAACTTTGTTAATGTTAATCTGTGTTATTAGTTTCGCTAAGTGTGTTAAGTTTTTGTAGTCCTGTACATTATTTATCTTAAGTTTTCTATGATGCTTATGTTAGCTTTATTAATGGTTAAACGATGTTACGTTAGCAAATAAATTCGCTGGTTTAGTTATATAACAGAAATCATTTTTGTGCTATGTTTATCCGAAATGATTACTCGTAATGCGACGTAATCAAAAGTGGTAATGTAAAATTAAACAATGATAGCTAGGAGTTATGCTTGAAAAAGTGTGAAATGGGTTACGCTTTGTACGCTGTGTTAGGTACTTTTAGTGTTGTTAAGTATGGAAACTTTGTTAATGTTTAGTAGTTTATTCGTACGTATGGGTGTGTTAGGTTTTATCGTTGTAACATTAATATCTTAGTTCAGGTTATGTATGTTAGCTTTAAATTAATGTAAAAACTTGTTACGTTAGCCAATATATTCAACAGTTATTTTTGTATATCAAAAAACTTATTTTTGTGTTATGTTTAGTCGAAAATGATAATCTCGAAAATATGACATGAATCAAATAGATCAATAGATTAAAAGGTCCCTAGTGGGAGGGGCTCTGGGGAGGGGTGTGATTGGTTTTGATTTTACTGATTTTACTGATTACCGCTTTAAAATCTGTAAAACTATTACAATTTACTGTGCTATTTTATTTAAAAAAGAACTTATTCTTTTATGTTATAGATTTGGATAAACTTTGTTATGTTTAGTTATTCGTGGTTCTGTATGATAATTAGACATGGTTATGATAAATGTTTGTTAAATATCACTGTGTCAATGTAAATTAACGTTAATATGTTAACAGAATATGCTTGGAAAAGTAGGAATAGGTTACGTTTGTATGCATTGCTAGTTACTTTACTGGTGTTAATGTTAACTTTTGTTAAGGTTAACTGTTTATTAGTGCGTAAGTTTGTCGTTGTACATTGTAAGTTGTACATTATTATCTTAGTTCATATGATGCTTGTAAGCTTTTATTAATGTAAAAACATTGTTATGTTAGCATAAATTCGCTGGTTAGATATATAAAGATAACTCATTTTGTGCTTATGTTTTATCCAAAATCGACTACACTCGATAATGCCGACCGTAAATCAAATAGTGTTAATGTAAATTAACAATGATATGCTAAAGAGGTATGCTTGAAAAAGGTGTGAAATGAAGGTTACGTTTTGTACGCTATTGAAGTTACTTAAATGTTGTTAAGTATGGAACTTGTTTAATGTTAGTAGTGATTTATTCGTACGTATGGTGTGTTAGGTTTATCGTTGTACATTATATTTCCTTAGTTCAGGTTTGTTAATGCTTAGCTTTATTTAATGTAAGAAACTTCTGTTACGTTAGCATATATTTCGATCAGTTAGTATACAAAAAACTTATTTTTGTGTTATGTTTAGTCGAAAATGATACTCGAAATGTGACCTGAATCAATAGATTCAATCAGATTAAAAGGTCCTGGTGGGAGGGGGTGGGAGGGAGTTGACTGGTTTGGTTTTTACTGACTTAACTGATTTACTGTCTTCTAAAATCTGTAACTATACAATTTACTGTGACTTTATCTTATATATTCAAAGAACTTATTATCATTATGAGCTATGTTTCGGAATAAAACTTGGCAGTTATGTTTTCAGTTTTGGTTTTTGGATAAATACTTTGTATGTTTCCAACTATTGAGGGTTTTACTTCCCTCGTATGTTCGCTTTATTGAATAAGTTGTTAATGACAGCTGTTTATTCGTCTGGTTGTTTTGTGTGTTAAAGTATGTTATGTTCATAAGTTTTAGCGTTTACCTGAGGGTAAAACTTTCCTTTGTTTGTCTTTACACGTTAGGCATTATGCATATAGGTTAGGTTCAGGTTATGATAAATTTTTGGTAAAATATTACTATGTTAATGTAAAATTAACATTGGTCATGTTGGAGATATGTTTGATAAAGTGTTGTATATTTTCATGTATGTGTCAGGTTTGTAGTTACTTTTACTGTTGATAAGTTTGGACCTTTGTTAATGTTAAGCAGTTTATTCTTTGCTTAAGATTGTGTCAGCGTCTGGTTATTGGTAAATTAATTTATTAGGTTCTGGTAATGGCTATGTTGGCTTTATTAATGTTAAAACTTTTGTTTGATCGTTAGCAACAACTTTCGCCTGCTCTGTTATGATAATTAGCACCAAGGTTTGGTAAATATTTTTTGTTAAAATATACGTGTTATGTAAAATACATTGTTATGTTAAAGACACGTTTGACAAGGTGTGAATAAGTTTCGTTTTTGTGTATGAATTGTTAGTAACTTTTACTGTTGTTAAGTATGGATCTTTGTTAATGTTTAACAGTTTATTCTTGTTTAAGGTGTGTCAGATTTGTCGTTGGGCTAATATATATTCATAGTTCAGATGATGACTAAGTAACGCATTTTATTAATGGAGAACTTTGTTACTAAATATTGGACCCTGTATCCTCGTTGAATTTAGTATTTTATTCCTTGTAATGATTGCGGAATCAATAGATCAAGTAGATCAATAGATCAATAGATCACAAGGATGCAACAGGAGGTGAGCGGGACTGGTAGATTTGGATTTAAACTGATTTACTGATTTAGGGTAATGTAAAACGTTACAATTTTTAGTAAAAATTTTGAAATATAAATCAATAGATCAATTAGATCAATAGATCAACTAGATCAATAGATCACGACTGGACTGGAGGGTGCTTGGAAATTGTGGAATTTGATATTTACTGATTTTACTGTCTTTAGGGTATGTAAAACCATGACAATTTTGTAAAAATTTGACCTTAATCAATAGATCATATAGATCAATAGATCAATAGACTCCAATCGATCAATAGATCAATAGATTCTGATTCGGACAGGAGTAGGTTGGCGTGGCTTGAAATTTACTGATTTCACTGCTTAATAGAGTATGTAATACATGACAACCTTTAGTAAAAAATTTGACCTTAATTCAATGAATCAAATTAGTATCACATAGATGAATAAAGATCTTAAGATCAAATAGATCAACGGACTGACAGGAGGGTAGGTTGGGTGCTGTTTGATTTAACTGATTTACTGCTTTAAAGGGTATAAAACGCATAAATTTTGGAGTAAGTTATAAAACATAAAAGAGTAAAAGAAATTTTATTTATTTATTTATTTATTTACTTATTTTTTAATTTATTATTTTTTTTCTTGATGGTTCCTAAAAGCCAATCCTGATTTTTCGAAATCATAACAGGCCCAATAAACATATATAGAAGACACCCAAAATATATAGTACATACATTTCACAAATATTAATAAATGGCACCCGCACCGGAGTCCACGCACCGTGCAAGTTGTCCAACTCCTACTCCTCTGAGTCAGAATACTCCATCTTCATTCTTTCCCTCCTTATTCATCATTTTCATCCCTTCTTCATTCCTCCTTTTCGTCTCTGTTTTGTACTCCTGAGCTCTTTCTTTTTTCAGTCGGGCACTCTCCCTAATGGGGTCCTAAGACACACTACACGGACTTATAACCATGCATATTTTCGAACTCTAACGACCTCGATAACCTATATTAACACACCAACATTGTTGTTATATCGAATGACGTTTATAAAACATTGGCACCGCAGGTGTGCTTAACCAGCTACCGGTGCAGGAGACCAATCCTCAGAAGCGTTATATTTCCATACAAGTCTTTCCTAGAAATTCAACTCTGAAATTTCTCACCTCTTGACAGCCAATTACGAACCTTCGATTTTAAAGGGGTGTGGGGTCCCCCTTCGGAGGCCCAAGGGGGACGTAAGCTCGTCTACGCGAACGGATCTCTCCCTCTAACATCCCTTGTCACATTTAACCAGGATACGATAGACCCTAACTAACTCATGTAGATATTAATCGAACTCGGACGATGCGAAGAGAGAAACCGCGG
>JABUQX010127831.1:0-10000 GCA_015478945.1 Trachelipus rathkii
GTTGTTGTTCAACTTAAAAAATAAAAATAAAATAAACATGATATGTTTAACATAATTATAGTAATATGATTAAAAGGCCTATTTAGAGACCTTTATTGGTTTCTCATTAAAATAAATAGACTTTCTATTAAATTTTTTTTTCTTTTTTCACTAAAGAATACCCAAATAGACTTAGTAAATGTACTATATAGCAAACAGAAGCTTAAATAAAATAAACATTTTTAGGTGCGAAGGAAGAAGTTTTCATAGTTATTAAATTTTTTTGTTAATTCTTAACGAACTACTTTATGCATCAGCGTCTATTGAAATATGGGAAAGAACGTTGAGCGGTTACCAGATGTGGCTAATTTTAGCCATTTTGGCTAGGGCAAAGAGGAAGATAAAGAAAGAATATATATATATATATATATATATATATATATATATATATATATATATATATATATATATATATATATATATATATATATATATATATATATATATATATATAGAGAGAGAGAGAGAGAGAGAGAGAGAGAGAGAGAGAGAGAGGTAAAAGTTACTTAAAGGCTACACGTTAATAGTGTAACTTAGTAAATGTACTATATAGCAAACAGAAGCTTAAATAAAAATAAACATTTTTAGGTGCGAAGGAAGAAGTTTTCATAGTTATTAAATTTTTTTGTTAATTCTTTAAGGAACTACTTTATACCGCGTCTGTTGAAATATGGGAAAGAACGTTGAGCGGTTACCAGATGTGGCTAATTTTAGCCATTTTGGCTAATTTCATAAGTTGCCTGCTAAAAGGAAAAAAAATTTTTAGCCACTCGTTTTTTTGGCTAATTTTGGTTAATTTCTGTTAGGTTTAATATAAATATAAAAATAATGTATGAAACTAGCCTAGAGTACCTAATGGATATCTTAATGAATGTAACAACGTAACGTACACCTAACCTAACCAATCAACCTAACCTAACCTAACCTAACTTCATTTCACCCCTAGAACATCTATTTATGTATTATAGAGGCTACCTGCGAAAATTTTTTTTGATCCCACCTCCCGTTCCGTGTGGCCGTTAAGTAACTTTGTCAATATATATATATATATATATATATATATATATATATATATATATATATATATATATATATATATATATATATATATATATATATATATATATATCCTGTGTAGGCTATTTTTTGCCCTTAATTTATAAGTATTGAATTTTGATAAATGCTTTTTAATGTTTATTTGCTGAAAGATCTTGTGATCGAGCCTCGTGAAAAGACGATTAATTTCTCACTTTAAAATTTATTTATATCTAATTACAGCAATGTACATGTGTGTTTGGAATGGCTCAATTTCAGCCAGGGTTCGATTGATCTCGTCCGGATCTCAGGTAACTATTACCTAGAGAAGTTCCCTCCTTGAATAGGGCTATGCCCGTGAGGTGTGAACTTTTTATTTAAAAAAAAAAGTTTGCTTCATCTCTCTTTTGATGAAAAGACCCATGATGATTACTTTAAAACTCAAAACTTTTTCTAAATCAAGTTCTTTTCTTACCAAATTAAATTAATTATCCCTCAAATAAATATTATATATATATATATATATATATATATATATATATATAAATATATATATATATATATATATATATATATATATATATATATATATATATATATATATATATATATATATATATATATATATATATATATATATATATATATATATATATATATATATATATATATATATGGGTGAAATAGCATAATAGGGCGATTTCAAGAGACTTTTAAAAGAAGTTTAATTAAAGTAAAAATTTGAAAAAAAGGAAAATAAAAATCGTGATATATTAAAAAAATTAATAAAAAAATCATTAAATTAATTATTTTATGTCGCACTTCTGGCAAGGTCTAGAAGTTTTAAATTTTTTTGTTTTTTATTGTGAAACATAAATTTTTTAGTTTTCTTTTTATTTAATGGTAAACTGATATATATATATATATATATATATATATATATATATATATATATTATATTTATATATATATATATATATATATATATACATATATATTTATATATATATATATATATATATATATATATATATATATACATATATATGCGTATGTGTGTGTGTTTATGTGTATGTGTATTACCGTACTATGATTTGTAACTATAGGCTCATTCTAGTAGACTGCATATAGCATCTGGGTCTCCGAGTTCTAGGACGATTTGGGACTTCTAACTTCCTCTGTCCCCCATTGGCTGGAGCCCCGTGAAGTTCAAGGAAACATATATTTCCGGGGCTCGAGCCGATGGGGACAGAGGGGGAGACGAAGTCCCCCCGGCCGTCGTCCACCTAGAGGCCGAGACCCCGGAGCAACTGATATCTATGCGGTTCACTTAGGGTGTCTATTAGTTACTTTATATATATATATATATATATATATATATATTTCTTTTTATATATATAAATAGAAAAAAATATATATATATATATATATATATATATATATATATATATATATATATATATATATATATATATATATATATATATATTTCTCTTGATTTCGCAAAAAAAAAATAAAAAAAAAACTAATAAGAAAGTTTGCGCTTCCGAATATAGAACAAACAAAATTTAAAATTCTAGACCTTGCCAGAGGTGCAATATAAAAATAATTAATATATTGATTTATTTTTTTATTAAATTTTTCTAATGCTACCGTGATTTTTATGTTCCATAACATTTATCAAACTTTTTTTTTAAATAAACCCCCAAGAAAAGTCTCTTCCATACTACCGCCCTCTCCTGCTATTTTATATATATATATATATATATATATATATATATATATATATATATATATATATATATATATATATATATATATATATATATATATATATATATATATATATATATATATATATATATATATATATATATAGTATATATATAAGTTACTTAATGCCCACACGGAACGGGAGCTCGATTCAAAAAATAATTCACAGGTAGCCTCTATGATGCATAAATAGATGTTTTAGGGACCTGACCTGACCTGAACTGACCTAACCTAACCTAACCTAATCTAACCTAACCCAACCTAATTTCACCTCTAGAACAGGTAAAAAATTTATTTTGCCCTAGAACATCTCTTATATGTATCATAGATGGTACCTGTGAAAATTTTGTTTTTGATCCGAATCCTCGCGTTCCGTGTGGGCGTTATACGGTGTATATATATATTTGTATATATATATATATATATATATATATATATATATATATATATATATATATATATATAGATATATATATATATATATATATATATATATATATATATATATATAGGGCTTTGTTTAATTATCTGTGGGTAATGTAACCGCAAGTCAATTTTTTCATATAATTTACGTTATCGAACAAAATGTACAACAGCGCGCGTAGCGAAAAAAGTTTGAACTTTTTTTTCTACATTTATATAAGTTTATTACAGCATGTTTAGTTGTGAATTTGTTTATTGAAACAATGAAAGTGAAATAAATTATACACTAATATAAATTTGGTTAGTTAAGTTAGGTTAAGTTAGTTGTTAAGTTAGGTTATAAATTTAAATAAATATTAGGACTTTTTTTTTTAAATATTTTTAAAGGTGTGAAGCTCTTTTATTACAATAAAGTTTTATTTTGACTTTTATCAAATAAAAATATGTTCCGGATCCATGCAATCGATATGGATAAAACTCACTCTAATAATTGACAAGATCCTATATATATATATATATGCTATATATATATATAGTATATATATATATATATAGTATATATATATATATATATATATATATATATATTATCCCTCAAATAAATATTATATATATATATATATAGTATATATATATATATATATATATATATATATATATATATATATATATATATATATATATATATATATATATATATATATATATATATATATATATATATATATATATATATATTATTTCCTTAAATGTATCTTGTATATATATATATTGAAATATATATATATATATATATATATATATATATATATATATATATATACATATATATATATATATATATATATATATATATATATATATATATATATATATATATTTATATATATATATATATATATATATATATATATATATATATATATATATATTTATATATATATATATATATATATATATATATATATATATATATATATATATATATATATATATATATATATATATATACATATATATATATTTAGAATTTTAATAGGTGAAGTAAAAATTTAATTTATGTTCTAGACCAGTGATTCCCAAAGTGGTCTATATAGACCCCCAGGGGTCTACAACAACCTGCAAAGGGTCCATGAAAGCTACAAAAAAATTTGGGGGTTCATGAGATGTAAATGGGGGTCAACGATAGTGGATCTCATTTAAGCATTATATATTAATTAAATTAAATTAGTATATTTCATAAAATTGTGTAAGTTGTAGCCATTCGCTTTGAACTTGTAAAAACTTGCACATAATGATATACCAGTATCATCATGTTACACGCATACGCGCAGTAGAAATTCTTGTCCATTCTTGTCTCAGAGCTTCGCGAAGACAGCGCAGTAAGACTCGTACTTGCACCGACTTGTTCAATTCGTCAGTCAATAAATACGAATGTGAGAGACAAATACGTTCATTTGTTTCCTGAATCTTGAAAAGGAAAGTGTTAAGAAAATATTTTCAAAAATATAAACTGGTAGTTAGGCATATACAAATTAAAGTGAATCAAAGTTAAAATGAATCAATGTCATTTTGTTTGGGAGCGCCGGAGAAAAGTAAGTACATTATTTTTTTTTATAAAATTTTAGTTTTCTACTCGTAGTTAGCAAAGATAGATAAATTACGCGATCATGACTCGAGTTTTTTTTATGTTGGGATGGCTTGAGTTTTTTGATGTTGCCATAAGCAGGGTTTTATTTATAATTAGGAAATCGTGAAACGTGAAGCAAGTGAAGGGAAAAAGGGATATTTCGCATTAGTCATGTTATACTTTGCTATATATATATATATATATATATATATATATATATATATATATATATATATATATATATATATATATATATATATATATATATATATTTAAATAATATATATATATATATATATATATATATATATATATATATATATATATATATATATATATATATATATATATATATATATATATATATATATATATATATATATTTTAAAAAATCATTATCAGGTAAGCAGGGGGTCTACCCAAAACCGAAAAACATGGCAAGTGGTCTACGAGACAAAAAAGTTTGGGGACCTCTGTTCTAGACTCTAGAGAGTAGCTGGAAGTGGGTACTTTTAGTATATCTGTTTATACGATTAACTTCAAGTGATAATTTGTTTTACGAATATATATAATAATATCTCTTGACTTTCTCTCAGTTTAGAGTTTTTAGACTTTGAAATGTTGTGTCCCTTTCTTTTAATCATAGTCTCTCAATTTGTTTGTTTTTCTTTATATCTTTCTTTATATTTGTTTTCGTATTACTTGTCACTTTATTATTATTTTCTTTTTTTTAAGTTTTCCCGTTCCTTGTATTTTGGAAATATTTTAGTCGTTTTATTTGTCATTTTTCTTGTCATTCACTCAAGGTTTGAATTCGTTTTGCTTTTTTGCTCACTGCTTTTTCTCTTCCCTTCCGAAGCGCTTCCTCTTCATTTGCATAATTCCATATTCCAATGTTTTCTTTATTGAATTTTTACCAAAGCAGAACGAATAAAAATGAAAAAAAGGTACCATCATAAATACTTTATATATATATATATATATATATATATATATATATATATATATATATATATATATATATATATATATATATATATATATATATATATATATATATATATATATATATATATATATATATATATATATATATATATATTGTATATATATATATATATATATATATATATATATATAGAAAGAGACAAATTTATATATATATATATATATATATATATATATATATATATATATATATATATATATATATATATATATATATATATATATATATATATATATATATTCTAGAGTCCGAGAAATGATATATACCCAGCCTTTCCTCCTACTCTCTCTATCTTCAGTTTTAATTCAAAGAGGGAAGTGGTTTCTGGGAGTAAGGAAGTTCGTTTTTAAGTCTTCAAAATTTTCTTCTTTTTTTGTCATTATAACTCTACTGACTATTCAGAATTCTTCGTTTATCAAAACTCTCTCTCTCTCTCTCTCTCTCTCTCTCTCTCTCTCTCTCTCTCTCTCTCTCTCTCTCTCTCTCTCTCTCTCTCTCTCTCTCTCTCTCTCTCCCACTTAAAGGGCTGATAAATTAACCTTCAAATCTCTATCTGTATCCTAGATGAACTCAAAAAAAATTTTTTATTCATTTAAGTCTACTTTTTTTTTGTTCCTCCGATCTCTTCTTTGTTTGTGTATCTGTCATCCATTTTATCCGTCTTTAATATAGAACTGGGAAGGAAGATATTAAAACGGAACAGAGAATGTTGGTGTCGGAGCTCTCGGAAAATAGGAAAACGAGCGAGTTTCATTCAATAATATCTCGCCATATCTAATTTAAGGGAGCCAGTGAAATTAGTGCCAAATATACTAATTGAAAGAAAAATATCAGATATTTCTGAAATAAATGAAGGAAAAAAGTCAACCATTCACAGGCTCGCCGTTACTTCACTGATGGAGCCATAAGTACCAATGAATTCATTCAATGAAGGTATGTTGGGAGCATTTTGTTGGGTTTTCCAAACCCAGGAAACCCTAAGAATTATTCTCTGTAGCCATTTTTAAAAAAAAATAAAATACCTACAGTGAAATATTGTAACCCATAAATACTCTAATATTTGACAAAGAATGTGAGTATGCTCTGAGTGTTGTTCTGGAAACATAGTAAGCTAGGGAAAAGTTGAGGGCTGTCCCAAAAAAACCTGTAGCTCTCTCGATGTAAGACTCGAGAAGTTTGAATGAGATTCAGTGGTGATTCTCAAGATACTAGACTGAAAATAATATTTCATTTAACTCAAATCCTCCAAATGGCCAGTCTTTCTCCTGTCTGACAACACCTACGTTTTCCATAAAGCTTATTAGTATTTTTTAATTTTTTAAGATTATTTTAAATTTTTTAAAACTATTTTAAGAAATATATTTTTGAGATCCCAAATCTGAAGCTTTTTTATTTTCGCGATTAAAAAAAAAATATTCTGGAGTGGTTGAAAATGAACATTTTGAAACCATATCAAGAAAATAATTATAAATCTTGTAATAAACTTGCATGTTTGAATTATCGAAGTGAGATTTTTTCATATCATGTGACTATAAGAGAAATTCAAAATAATATTCCTCTTCCCATTCAGTTGCAAAAAAAGACAACTGGTGTGTCCGCATCTTTAGACTTAATGCCCATCATTTAACATGTTTCATTTTTTGGGTCGTATTTGGTGGGAAAAAGTCCGAGGCCTACAAGCAACCCACCAAAGTTGAAGAAAAAACTATTCAACAATCAGATCAAAGGCCGACGAAACAAGATACATGGCATTTAAAGAAAGAAATGTATTAGACTTTATCAGCAGAATTTAAATTGTATAGGAGGTGTCATATATATATATATATATATATATAAAAGATATATATTTATATATCCGCGATATGTAGTAGTCATGTAATATAATACTTATAATACACGTATATACTCTATCCTAGATATACATTATTATTAATATCAGGTTATATCTATAGGTAATCATATTATAATATGCGCGAAAGAGGACGCGTGGTATCAATTCCTTAACGCGTACAGAAAGCAGTCCGAATATTTATTATTCTGGGAGACATATTAATATAAAACCGGCTGCGAACACGTAGAGTGGTGCTTGGTTGTGGAGATAGCGGCCATAAAGTTCGTTTCCGTGGGTCCTCATCAGTGGTACCTCGATGCAGAAGAGATAAAGTGACACTACGAGAAGTTGCACCACCCCCCCACCCACCCTCTCTCTATATATATATTATATACTATATTATCCCCTGGTAATAATGTAATCTCAACTATATTTATACTTATATATATAATCTATATATATATATATATATCATATAGACTATATATAGATAATATTTATCTATATATACAGTTTAGATATAGTGCGATATACATTATATATATTATTTAATAATATACTTATATATAATAGCTATAATATATATATATATATATAGTTATAATATATAATATAATAAATAATATATAAATATACTGAAGTCTATAACTTTAATGGAAAACCGATTTAATTTTGCCACTAATATTAAGAGAGGTTTCTAAAAAGTTAATTTAGAAGATATTAAAAATAACTCTCAGAGCTCTGCTAAATGTTTCAGAATAAAGCAAAACAAAAAGCAGAGCGGTTTGCCGATCATGTATGTGTACTAAGAATGCCAGTCAACGAGAACGACCGTGGAAACACTGAATATGTTGAAGCGACACAACAGGAATATTTAAATTTAGATTAAGTATTTATTACCATAAACACCAAAACGATCTAGGTGTTGATTTGCTATAATTTAAAGTTAAGCCAAGTTATAAAAATATTAATTTATTATTTAATAAATTACAGATTTAGAAATATTGGAGTTAAAATATTTGCTTGGGCTGAAAAGTACCTTTATGTCAGTACAAGTACAAGTACTTAGAACAAAAATCAAAAGTACAGTACAAGTACTCCTAGAATTTGTCAAAAAATACAGTACACGACGTATACAAATACAGTAGCACAAGTACTATTAATATATGGAAAACCTTGACATAGGCATATATATATTATATAATAATATTATAATATATATTATATATTATAATATAATTTTTTACGATTATATATATATTATATAAGTATATAATAATATTATATATATTAATAATAATATCATATAGTATATTATATATAATATAATAATATATATATAATACTATATCATATATATATAGAATACTATATATATATATGATATATATATATTATGGAGAGAACAACGTGGATTTAGAGAAATGGTATCGAAGCAATGTGTTGGAATCAAGGTAGTTTACACTCTGAGAAATGCATGAACAGAAAGAAAAAATTCTTGAGGAAAAGAAGAAGTTTGTTTTGCATGCTTTCTTGATTTGGGAAAAGGCATATGATTTAGAGTGCAAAGAGGGAAGTTGTGGGGGTGAGACGTGCCTAGTTAGCAAAGTCTTATGGAATCAAATGGATTGCTATATAAGATGCGATATAATAGCATTTTACAAGAACAGTAGAGGGGTGTGATTAGGATTTAACAGCGAGGAAGGAGGGAGTGGTTTGGTTCAAAATGGAGTGGTCTGAGAGACAGGTGTGTTTTTATGTCTCCATGGTTGTTAAATATTAGATATAGATTTAGTAGATATAGGCTTAAAGGAAATGGATAGATTTGGGAAAGGAGCTTGATATGAATCTGAAGATGAAAAGTAGATTCGTGAGAGATAAGCGTTCCTTACTTTTTTGCCGACTGGGGTTCTGGTCGTTTGAGATTGCCGGATACAAAGGAAAAAACGGGTCGTGATTGAGTGCTTGAGTTTGAACGGAGAGAATTACTGGTACTGCTGCCAAGAAAAAGGCACTTAAAATTTTCGCTAAAAGTTAAAAAGTGGTTGATAGAACTCAGTGACAAAAATCCAAAAGGAGACGATTTCATCTGGGTCTGATTCTCGCGGTGAATGTCATTAAAGCGTGAATTGGGGGAGAAGCCTGGCAGAGACAGACAGATTTTTAGTATCTTGGAGCGAGATGATTGAGGCTTTCTGGACGGCCATTGAAGAAGAGAATTGACCATAGGGTTTGTGAGGGTGAAGAGTATTAAGCAAGC
>JABUQX010127832.1:0-16976 GCA_015478945.1 Trachelipus rathkii
AGAGAGCGATTAGAGAAGAATCGTGTGTTAACGCGGAGGCAGCCAGGTGGTGTATTGAGAGTTCCTCGAGCACCCATGCCACTGTGCCGTATTATCACTTATTACGGTTGCGGTTAATTATACCGAAACCATCTTTGGAACAGGGTATATTACCCCGAACAAATTCAACAAGCCCACATTGCGCCCGCAAAGATAGAGGGTCAAGTGAACTGGACAAGAATTGTCGCACACTGAGATGGCCAGGTCATATTAACAGTACCACCTATTCTCGAGCCTTTGAACTCGACCCTATCCAAAAGCCGGGTGAGAACAGAGCCCCCCCCAGATATGAGGGTAGTACTACAAGGGCGGATGAGGCCTCTGTATAGCTGGAGCAACTGAGAACAGGGCAAAATATTATAAAGTTCACTCACATGTAATATACCTAATCAGAACTTACCCAGTATTTCTATGGAGGCCGTGCATTGTGTGGGTTATTATTTTTTTGTTATTTAAGTGCCAAGGTAATTAGTTTATTAATGTTAGTTACAAAAGTGTAGAGATAGGAGTTGAGTGTGTTTTGGTGGGGTTAAGGTTTGGGTATTTTTTTTATAAGGTAAATTTGGTAAATTTCACCAAGGTTTGAGACGACTCTCAACTATCGGAAATATCTAATTCTTCTGGTACAGCGAGAATAAGAATCTAAGGAAAAAGGTGCGTAGAATGCAAACATTGCAGAATACTCAAAAAGAATGCGTTACCTATGAAAGATAATTAGAAGGGTTGGTATAAGCAGAACGAGTTAGGTATAGAGTATATTAGATGTGCTAGTATGCTTCCTTCTATGAGATATTAATTAAAAGTAGAAAAAGTTGGAAATAGTGGTAGAATATAAGGATATACATGAACCTCTGAGGAATCACCATCATTTTTGACAGTAAAAAGAGATAGAAGGTCGCAATCGCTCATAGACTACTATATTGCAGGATCCGATATGCGAGCGATTGAGAAGGGATAATATTATATGACATCATATAAGATAACAAAGAGGCATAACCTATTGGGTACTCCACTAAAGAAGATGGGAGGATAGCAAGAGCTGCAAGAAGGACGCGACGGAGCCTTGAGAGCAGGTGATCCCTCGTGCCACTATATATTTCACCGGATTACAAATATGCTCACCTTGGTATATTCAAGCGACAACCAGTTTATTTAATAGTCTCCCGTATATATAATAGAGATATTATATTTATTCTATTCCTTATGTTATTTAGTATAGAGGAAAAGTATATCGCCATGTAGTCCTCGAGCGCCGAAAGCCGTATGCGATCGGAAAGAAGTGAAATGAGACTCCAGATGGTCTAAGAAATGAGAGTTGAGTAGGGGTTTCAAAGATCTTAGATAGAATACAAGTGAGAAGCTATAGGGGGGGGGGGGGGCGAAGGTAGAAAGGATCAGAACGGCTTCCTTTTTTTCGGAACAGGTTGGACATGTTGGTGCTTCCACCACTGAGGGAAAGTATTAGTATTGAGACATAGAGAAATAGTTGAACGAGGGGCGGGGGTAGCACAGAAAGACACTCCCTCAAAACTCGGGGGCAATGCGGTTATCTTCCTAAAGTCCATAGATTTCAGGAGCCCATGCAACCCGATCGAATGTAATCACAATGCAAATGGCATAGGACACCTGAGAGAAGAAGGAGGAGGAGGGGGATTGAGAGTCGTCAAGGGTTGAGTTAGAGGAAAATAGGAGGCCGGGATTGTTTTCAGTTGGAGAATTAGCCACAGAACCATCAGATCGAATAAGAGGAGGAAAGACAGATTTACAGAAGTTGTTAGAAGATATTTTTGGCAAGAGGCCGGAAATTGTTGGAGAATGCAAGGAGGTTAGCCGCACTTTCGTTTTGATGAAAGCCCGCTTTGCTCGACGAGAAGTATCCCTACAACGATTTTCTAGCTGAAATGAAAATTAGCAAGAGTGATAGGAGAACGAGAATTTTTTCCCCGATCGCACTGTCCTCTAGCCGTGGCCAGAGAGCAGCACGTCAAACCAATGGATTAATGAGGAGAGAAAGATTTAGTCGAGAGGAATGAACACTGCTTGCCCCGTTGACTCCACTTGGCAGATCGGCGTCACCAGAGTCCAAAGCAGTCATTTCAAATTATAGCTGCGTGGCGCGCAGGCCCCCCAATCGGGCCCGAATCGTGCGCGCATAGGGCAGGATGGAGCTGTTTTGGAGAGAAAGTATTAAATTGAGAGATATAAGGTGTTGGTCAGATTTACCGATATGGAAGCGAAAGTGTGTTTTGGGGGACTGTGGTGAACATAGGTCAATTGTGGTTCAAGAATTGGTTTGGACGATCGGTGTGTGTGGGGTTCTTTAATTAGTTGCTCAGATCGTTGAGAAATGCTTGAAATGAATTCGCCTCCTCCCCAACCTAAAATCAGTATGAGAACAGGAACCCGCAACTTCAGTGTTGTGTACATTGATAATCCCCTAAATAGAGGACCGCTTCAAGTTTTTTTTTTTATTTTGGATGGAAGAGAATATAACAGTCTCGTGAGAAGGTAGTAGATATTCAAAAAAGGCGTGAAAAATCTGTTCTGTTAGGGGAACAGTAGGCAGAAGCACAATATTATTGTAGTAGAAGGAAAGAAAGATTTTAAAGCCATAGGAACATCGAAGTTTTAGGAGATTCGAGATTTCGAGACGTGTTACGGGTGTTTTAATGTTTATATACCCTTTAGACGGAACTTATGAAATAAGTTATAGTTTAGATACATTAAACGAGTTAAGAGGATGAATTCTTAGCCATCTGGTTTGGGCGGGGTTGGTTGGTTGGGTGGATATTCCGGTCCCAAAGTTAGATTTTTTTAAGCCCGCGGATGTTGATAAAGTTGATAGAAAGTCCGCGCCGGAGCAAGTCTGCCATCCTACACACACACACAGCCACAGGCCAAACAAAAACAGACAAAAACAAACAAGACAAAAAAAGAAAAAACAATGTGAGGTCAGGAGAAATTTGTTTTATTTACTAATCTGCTAATTTAAAAATAGAAAGTTTTTGTATTATCGATATGTCACAAAATTTTAAAAATCAGAGCATAATTTCAGAGTTAAATCTACACACTTACACTAAAACATATTAAAAATCTACACACAAACACCACACACACAGAAATACACAAAATCTACCTACCAAACTAAAACAAATCTACAAACCACACACACACATCTATACACACGCAGACAAACAAAATAACTTAAACAAATGATTAAAACAAAAGCTAAATTTAAAAGTACCCCAACGTGATGAAAGCCTTTAAACCTAATTTAAATTAAAACCTTATATTGATAAGAAGGGCAAATAATCAAATTATCTTTTAGATTATCTCTTGAATTATTTTGAACTTAGCTTTAAGTTTCAGGATGGCGAAATTTTAGGAGCAAATTCTCATTTGTTAATTATATAAAAACGATTGATACGTAAAAACATTAAAAAGCAATGAACACTAACTCAACACTTGGGCACATTAAATTAAAATGAAAATAAAATTTAAACACACGATTAAAATAACACAGGGAAGACCAAACACACGAAGCAACCTTACAGCACGAGCGACAACTATCAACTATCTTAGTATAATATATTAAAAAATTTGTTTCACAATTTGTATTGGTTGCTTATATTGTTGATATTTTGTATATAATTTGTTTAATGCTCTTTTAGGTTAATAGAGAATAATGAAGATGAGAACAATTAGATATTTATTCAGACTAAATTCAACCTTGACGATGAATTGGAATAATAATAAGAAAGCGAGTCCTTTCTCAGAGACAGTCAATTCCTAAAGATATGACCATTAAAAGGAAAATAAGTTTATCTGCTAGTCACTCTGTTTGACACTTTAGATTAATAAATCTATCAAGGGAATATTTTCTCTACTACTTTTTCCTATTTAACACTTTGGAATTATTTTTATCAAAAAGAATACCTTGAGTAGATCTTAAAATGAAGTAAAAAACTGAATTAATTATTGGATCTATTAGCAACAAAGTTAATAGTAAAATTATTAATCAGTCTTGAAGATCAGAGGTGCCTCCTTTAATGTTCTCCTGGAGATCAAAGCAGTTGCGGATAATGGTTGAGTTTCTTCAATATAGAATAGGCAGATGTAAACAGGCTACGAATAAAACTCACTAAATAACAATGGAGTGTGTGTAGAATGATGAAAGGTGCCTTATTGATAGGTGTTTTAGTTCTTTATTAAAGCATGTAGTGAAACAGGGGAAATGGATAAAAAGGAAGAACTTAAGTATGCCTGTGTGGAAGAAATTTCCTTGTCGAATGAAGAGATGACAATAATATAGTGTTGATGTCCAAACAGATGAAGAGCACGTAAAACTGAAAAAAGTAAGTAGGATAACAATAATGATAATCTTCCAGAATCCAAAATGGAGGCTACCTGAGAAGCAGCAGCAACTCGAAATATTTTCAACTTTTTCTATAAGATATTAAAGTTTTATTGTGCACGACCACTAGTGCTTGTTTCTAGACCAGATCAAAAACTTACGGATCTTCCTCTGTAAATTGCTCAGGTTTTATTACGTTTGACTTAATAATAATAATAATAATAATAATAATAATAATAATAATAATAATAATAATAATAATAATAATAATAATAATAATAATAATAATAATAATAATAATAATAATAATAATAATAATAATAATAATAATAATAATAATAATAATAATAATAATAATAATAATAATAATGATTTCCTTGTAAGAGACTTTCTGTAATTCTTTACAATTTTTAGCAGTCTCATGCTCAAGCAGCAATAAATAACCATCTGATCAGCAGAAAGTTAATTTCGCGCATTCAGAACATATCCCTCTCAAAACGTTTCTAAAAACAAAAGTCCGATTTCAATAAGGTTTGAACCATTGTCACTGGTGATTCGAACGACTTACGCGGTTGGAGTTCCAAAGCCGTGTTTAAGCTATCAAACCTAGATCCTGTGAATGTTTTTAATACAGTCAGCAAAACACTCAACATAATTTCCCGCTGGGTAAGAGATCCTGCATACTCTGGTCTGTTAAGGACGGTAGTAAAATACAAGTTTCTAGATTTCAGGATTTTGAGCTATGCTAGTAAGTAGTTGTTGGTTAAAAAATATAATAAAACTAAAATATTAATACTAGTAATAAAAATAAAATATTAATACCAATAATAAAAATAAAATATTAATACTATTAGATATTTCACAGGTAACTATCCCTGAGGTGAAAGGAAGTTATCTTAGGTTAGCCCAGCATTGACCAAGCAAAATGCAGTTTTAGGTGACTCCAACATATAAGAATACACCCACAGAGATAGACCCATAGAACAATCAAATAGATCATTCAAATATCAATACGAACAAAAAATTTACTATACTATCTTATAAGACCTATTCAGTTATTAATGAGTCAGTTACTATCATAGTTGGGGTAGGAAGAGTCAAGGTAGAGTACGGTATGTGAAATTCTCCCTCAGTTATAGTTGACTGGATAATGAAATAATATATAATAAATATTTAATATATATATGAATAACCCTATGTAGTAATAACAGATAAAGGAAAAAAAGTATCTATAGGTGCAAGATGAGTACTAGTGCTAGTAAGAGAAGAAAACACAACCAAAATCGAAAACCATATATTGAAGAGGTTAAAAATCTATTTTATAAATAATCTTACTAGTACAAATATAAATGATCTTATTAAGTATATAATATTTATATCTATATATATATAGCCGAAATATATAAATTATAGTGAAAAATTAATAATTGTCTATTAACTTCACACACTACTATGTTCACTTGAGGTTCTTGAAATTTTAATATACAGTATCATATATCATTAAAATTTTCAAACTAATCTAATGTGAAGGATGAATCTGTTGACACATATGAAGCATAACCTACAACATATAATTATCTTTATTTTTATACTATTTTATTATTAAGTATTGAATATTAATTCTGTTTAACTTTATTTAATTGTAAGATTCGTCTTAGCAGATAAAGAAAAAAAAAAAAAATAAAAAAAAAGCGTGAGCTAGTTCATGATGAGAGTCATGATACTAATAGCCAGTAATCACTGGCTCAATATAATTTCATTTAAGACACCTCACTTATTAAAAATATAGTTCCGAGATTATATATACAAATTGGGATAGTAACTTATATGGAGTTATATTTTTAGTCGAATTTACAAATGTGGTGATAATATACTTATGATAAACTATTTAAACCATAAATTTTATGCTAAATTACTTATCATATTGATAAAATAAGGAAGCTAAGAAACCCTTTATAGTATTATTATATCATTAGTATATATTATCATATATATTAATTATTATATATAGTATTATAGTATATTCTAAATATAATATCATTATATATATATATAGACTAAATATATATAATTACTATATATTATATATATTATATTAAATATATTATATATATAATTAATATATTTAATATTATATAATTATATATATATAATAATATAACTATATATAATATATAATATTATTTAATATATATTATTAATATAATAATTTAGTTAATAGTATTAATAGTTAATATAATATATGTATATTTACTATATAATTAATTATTTATATATATAGATGTGGGTCGAAACATAGCTATTTTTTTATTAAAAAACAATATTATAAAAATACAGGTACTATCACTGACTATTCATTAGATCATTATATCAGTAATGTTATATATCAGAAATAAAAATTATACAGAAATTGTTACGAACCCCTACCCCTCCGCGCTACAGGCACCTCACATTTTTCATTACAGCCTATTTATTTAATTGAGCATTATAGAACATATCTAAGCCAATTTCCAACATCATTAATTAACGTATATTTCATGTTATATTGATTTGATGAATACAACTATGCGGGTATTAAGGGTCTATTTACTCTTGTAAAGCTCCATGTAGTATCGTTAAATATAAATGATTTATACTGACAAGCTTGTTTTTGGTAGGAGTACTCACCCACGTATTTCGCGAGAGTACTCATCTTCCTTTAATTTTATGTAATAAATCAAAGATATGATATATATATATATATATTATATATTGGAAATCTAGATATCAAGACTTAGATCACTAATCTAGTTAGAATGCGTTATTTATTATTTATTGACAGTTCTGAATAGACATTTGAAACAAAAATATATATATAAGATTTGCCCTCATATTAACCTCCACTCTATTTGAGGTAGTGATATTACGATAATCATTATCATATTATTATATATATATATATGATATTATATATATACTATATATATATACATATATAATATTATATAATATATATTAATTATATAAGTATATTAATATATCTAAAATTAATTATATAATCATATATAATATATATATATTATTAATATTATATATATATTATATATACATATATATTAATGATTAATATATATTATATATATATATGAATTATATATATATTATATATATATATAGATAGTAATGATATATATATACTGCGCCTATAGTAAAATATATGAAAGCCTTTATTACGTTATCTTGTGCGACGAGAGTAGATGCGTATGATGTCAGCACATAGCCTTGATGAATTTTTAGTCATCAGATCACAATTATATATGTACCGTTAGTCGTATTGGAACATACTAGTTATTGTATTATTTCCAAAATAATTAGTATAAATATTGTAAAAACTGTCAACTACACTTAATCATTTATATAGTTATGGTAGGTATATTGATATGATAAGTATATTAATATATTAATACTAATTTATAATATATAATTAATACATTATAATATGATAATATATTAATCATATATATAATTTATATATATATTATATAATATTATAATTCTATATAATATTATAATATATATATATAGTAATATATATATATTACTATAGTTAAAGTTAAATTAGCTCTCAAGCTCATAACTTACACTTTGTCTTATATAATATATTATTATATAATAATATTAATAATAAATATAAGTATTAATATAATATTACTATATAATATATATATATAATATATAATATATTTATAATTGCATATTATATAATCTATGTACAAACTATATATAATTATATACTAGTATATATATATTTCATAAATATTATATAATATTAATAATATATATATACATACATACTATATATATTATATATATATATATTAATAATATATATATTTAATATCATATATATATATTTATATATATAATATATAAATACTATCATTAATAATATTATAATTATTATTTGAATAAATTCTAGTACATACCTTCACATACTACAATTACTCCTCCATTATAGGTAAATTTTTCTACATATTGCTCGCACTATAGATAGTTCACTATACATCTTTCTTTCTTTGGTCTGCGATACTACTTTAGAGAATCTTCAGATAGTCATCTTATAGAATTCTAATTATTTCACGGACGCATGGTTCCGATAGCTAGAGTTATAGTTATATACCCCTACGCCAGATATATTTCATCACGCTTCCAACTAGGGCTGTCTCACTTGTTCAGCTGAGCCTAGGGACCTAAAAAAAACTCATAAATTTCCAATTATCGAGCATATTTTATAATACTGTGCTTTTTCTGATAATATATATCCTAACTGTCCGTTTTCGGTAGTGATTATTTCTGTAGTACTGTAGTCAATTTAGTTTATCAATGTCCTTATTACACCTAATTTTTATATTATAAACTACTTATTTAAATTTTAGAGTCAAAATTTTTAGACTATTTTAAAAACTTCTACCAATTTTTATTTTCGTAATATCATCTAGAATGACCGTGTCATATATATATATGAGATTATAGGTATCCATTACCTAGTATATATTATAATAGTATATATAGTTCAAATAATGTACGCAGTTGTAGTAGCTAAATGATATCTGATACTTATTGAGTATGCTTCACAGACATATGTCGAAAATTCAAAACCTACTTCTTTAGGCTATTTTAAATATAAGAATAAATAATTGCTATTTTTAATATGATTTATTATCTTATTTTATATTTTTTTTATGTTCATATATATTATATATATATATATCATATGATATATATATATCAATATATATATATATATATAGATATATGATTGGTAATATAACTATATGCAATATCAAAAGGATGAAAAATAATTTAGAATCATTAAATAGGAAAATTATTTACAGAATACAATTTTAATTATTATACTTTAATTTATGTTTGTATATATTTATGTATATATAGTGATATGTTTTTTTTTTTTTTTTTTATATTTTTTTTTTATAACTAGACGAAATATTTTTTATCACTAGGGTCATGAGCCCTAATCTAAGAGGAGTGTGTATACTTACTATTCTTAATCTTAACATTCCTAGTAGCAGGAACGGAGCCAAAGCCATAAGGAGAGAATCAGCTCACATTCTTCATATACCATCATATATCGACACTAGAATATTGCGAACTATCAGGTAGACTAGCTCTGACTTTGTTGGAGCGTAAGATCTCTAACTAAGCTTATGACAATGTAGTAGCGCTCTTTATTTTATATATATAAAATATATATTTATATAATTATAATAGTAAATTAGATTAATAATATATATCATATATAAAATATACCATAATATTAAATAACTACTAATAATACAATATAATATAAAAATATAATACACATAATACACTAACTATAGTATTATAGTAGTATAGCTACTATATATATCCATAAATTAATATATGAATATTCAATGTATTATTATAATTACTATATAAAATTATATACTTATCATTATCCACTAACTATCAAATGTGAATACTAATATTTTTGCTAATATTAATAATATTTGATATCGTTAATGCTAAGTCAATATTCACTAATATATATTATTAATGTATTTAGTCTACCAACTAATTACATATATTAATAATCAAAAATTTGTTTCTATTTAATTTAATATTTATCATTACGTATATATGTAGGATTATTATCATTAATATCACCAAAACAATCACTGTATTATTATTAACCTATTTCACATGGTTCTATTATTAAATATAGTTATTACTATAAAAAAATATTAATATTATTTAAATATCATATACATTTAATATATATAAATGATACTTAATCATATATTTTTACCTCGATTACTAAATATTAATACTTAGCACTAATCACCACACAATCACGATCGAGGTGTAGTATACGTGATCAGAGGATGGTTAGGTAAAAAAAGTTAAAGCAACTAGCTGCACCTACGACATTCTCTGCTGGAGAGAGATAAAAATGTGAAGATCAGAGAGAAAACATCGTGATGAGGTTTCGCTCAGCCCCATTTGAATACGATGAGGGTTGTAGAGAGAGTTTGTTTGAGGCACAATAGTGTAGCCTATTCACCAAGTGACTCACGATTAGAATGTTGTGGAAAACGGGCAGCCTGTAGCTTAGGCGCTGCAAACACAACAGTATTTGTATGTTGATACGTATCGTAAGCGACTTAAGCTGTTCTAAGTGAAATTTTAGGTGTGAAGTTTCTTTATCAGATTCAATATCTTCCATATGTTATAAATTTGATCAGTACTCCTTCATTTTCAAGCTATCGTCCAATATAATGACTCATATATAGAGAGACATCATGCATTCTTTCCAATAAACTTTCCGTTCGCGCTACGAGCTGGCCCGAATCGAGACTTAGCGAAAAATAGATATACTTGTATCTACAATTATTCAAGAATTTTCGACCAACATTTTTGAAAATCGCCTCCCAGTAATATACCCGAGGAAGTTTTTACTTGTATGCCTGGAAACGCCTTGCCAGAGCCACTCAATGCCATGTGAAGAAAACACGACCTCGAGGACATATCCCACAAATGCTCGATCTGTGCGGTATTTGCGTATCTGCTCAACAGAACCTTTCCATACTGACTCGAGCCACAGCATACCAACAGAGCACGGCGTATCCATTCTCTTACATGAATCGAACTTGTTCACTTTCCATATCCTTCTTATCCAATCTGCTTCACGTACTTCTGGGCTCCTTCGCTGAGTAGTTTCTTCGCACTTCTGCTCTTCACATTGCATCTCACAGTTGAGAGAGGATCGCTCAAACCTCGCGAGTACGGTCAGGAAAGGTCAACGTGTACTAACTCATTGGTGACGCTTGAGCATACATAGTGTTTCCAGAAGAAAAGAGTTCTTGTTTAGACAAATATTCCTTAATAAATAAACGTTCTTGTTGTAGTGATAATAGAGCTATACACATCAACCCGTAATCTAAAGATAAAGATTAAAAGCAAGCATATCTCGTGCCCGGCACCGATAACTCAAGAACGATAAGAATTTGTCAACTATAGTTGGAACAGTATAAATACGGAAACACACAACACTACTCTATATCGGAATTGGCTAACCTATGCTATCATCTATCAAAAAATATTGAGTCTACTTTTTCTATCCCATAACTCCTCTACAATCCACTGTCGAAACGTTATTTCAGGGCGCTACGTGCGTACCAGGACCGTGAGATGACAGATCTTCGTTATCAGCTGTACAATCTATACACATACGATCTCGTCGTAAGATAACACCTCTTCCCAAAAATCGAGAGAAATTCGATCAGAATATGTACCATAAATAATAATTTGTGTACTTATAGAATAACCATGTGTTCTCCCTTAAACAGCCAAATAAGTCGCTAACTGCATGTACAAGGATGAAATTAATCAGCTTAAATAGAAGCAGGAGCTCGTCCCAGGCCGCCTCTCACCACTGATACTACCCTGACGAGCAACTGAAAGCACTTGTCTAGCTACCGATGGAGATTACAAAAGATCAAATACACGACCAAAAGAGGTTCTTGAATGTTACCTCGCGACAGACTGTTACTGACCGTCAGTATTGCGTGCGGAGCAGAGACCTTTGTTAAAACACGTCCTAACAATAACCTAACTCTCTAGCCGATATTAGTAATGCTGGTGTGTTTTGTTCTACTGTGTATAAGTTCGTGTGCCATGGGCCTGTTACACTCATTGTCAAGTTTTGCCAATCTTCGCAAGAGAGCGATAAACAATTTTAAGTAAGGGTTCCTGTAAGCTCACAAGTATACAATGTAAACCATCCACAAACAGTCGGTTTTGAACATGATTAAAGTCTAAGTAAAAGAGAGTTTAGATAGTGGACTGTGTACGTTCTCTGCGACCGTTATAAGATGCACTTGAAACAAAATATCTAAGTGCTCTTCCAAAGGTCGAGTCTGTTAGGGTGGGAGGAATAATGGTGTTGAGTCTTCCCTGAGCGCCACTCGCATGCCTTCGTGTACAGTTTATGGACCGCAACTATACCTACCTTCGCCATTTGTTATCTGCGCTAAGTGCGGCTTCGCTTAATAGATCTGATTTACCTGAGAGCCTCACTCAGCGATATACAATGTTTTTATACCAAAAACCACGCTAGAGATATACCTTAATAGCAACAACAACAACACAACATAAGTCAAAGGCCTAGGAAATGCTTAACAGTAGCGTTGAGTCGGTCCTATGATACTGGCTTAGAATATAATAAGTCTTCTGCGAGTCTGACGAGTCGCGTACACACATGTTCCACGATTCGTATACTTTTTAAATCACTGCGGGCTTCGGTTTATACTATAGTTTAGCTCTTTACGAAAACTCTTATGCTCCGTCATTGTTAATTTAGGGTGTGATTTAAAGGATGGCTTATCAAACGTTTGCAACCTTTTCTTGGGTTAGGTTCTAAAGTCGACAATCCTTGCACCTTACACGAGTGCTCGAGTTATATTTTGTCGAGTTAAATATATAATAATTAGTATATATAATATATATCTATATTATATATATATAAATATATTATAATATAATAATCTAAAAAAATAACAAACAAGATTAAATATGAATTTATTATAAGAAACAAAAATAATACCCCTTTATATACATTTATCATATATAAAAATTATATAATATATATATATATATATTATATATAATATATATGATATATATATATATATAAGTATATTAAATATTATATATGTATATATATATATTATTTAAATTAATTAAAAATTTATACTATATAATAATATAATATTTATAATTATTAATAATATTATAATTATATATTAATTATAATATATCTATATATATTTAATATATTTATATATTAGTTAGTTAAATCTTAAAAAATATCTATAATCATCTTAAACAGGATTAATTCGGCAATATATTAATATCTCGGATATAATAAATATTATATGATAATATATATCATGGGCGAGCAGATTCTCCATTCTAGATAAGGGATTTGTTGCTGCAAATGAGTGAGCTTAGGGTAATTTAGAGGATGTAAGAAACTTTAATCGAACCGAAAAAACAATGGTTGAGCTTCGATAATAGATTTTGGAAGAAAAGAGATCATTATAGCTAGAATATAAGTATGCTAATTTTATTATAATGATTTATAGCTACATTCATATAACAACTCTTTATATGCCTTCGGTGGTAAGTATCGGTTCTTTATATATATAATTGAATAGATATAATAATATATTATATATAGTGAAAGCTTGATTAGAATTATATAAAAGAGAACTTCATGTTTCGACTCTCACAGTTCCGTTTGGTAGACAAGTTTTAAATTAATAAATATAATATAAATATAGTTATTGTTATAATGGTATATAGTATATATATATGATATAGTTAATTAGTATAATATACTATATTAAAATATATAATATATATTCAATATATATATAATAATTATCTATATATATTAGTATATATATATTAATAGGTATATATCACTATTATATATATCTACCGGAGAGAGTGGTGACATTAACCATTGAGTTCGTATAGTATATGTATAATATGTTGATTGTCTACTGTAATTAATCATCATTTATCATAATAGGATGCGGGTTAGGTCGTCGTTAATTTGTTAATGTATTAAATATTATAGTAAGTTTAGTAATAAGTAGTATTTATCGCATCTTCACGAATGTAAAATACGTGACTACGTAGTTAAGCGAGGGCTAAATTAGAAGCTGATAGGTACGTTATAGCGAAGATAAAGCAAGGCGCGATCGGCACTGTTTGACGCACGATGTAAGACCTTATCTACGGTGCACACCGCTAAATACGGCTAATCTTGATCATCACGCGAAACGATTACAGTACGACGCAGAAAGAACCCATTAAAGGGCCAACTATAATAATATTATTTACAAACACTATAATATTATATCACTAATTAAGAAGACAATCAATTAACACTAAGTATATTACATAATTTATAAACAAAAAACTAATTAGTTACTAAATATGTTACGTTACTTGTAACAAAGATATAATCTAAAGTACATTGAACGGTCTCAACGAAATAGTTTTATGGGAAGATCCTTTGCCCTAATCTGATCATCCAATCTTTAGCGACATTTTAGCTACATAAAAGTAATAAAAATAAAAGGTTCAAAGGTATGCCAGTTTATTTGGACCGTATAAGAGCTCAAAAATGGCTACCAGGTGGTGATAGTGATCATTACTTACTATATATAATATATATATTTATAATTTAATATATTACTATAATAATTAAGATAGTATATATTATATATATATATATATAATATATATATATATAATTATATATAAATAAGTATATTTATATATATATTAATATAAATTAAAATATTCAATCATAATTTGATATTTTATTATCTTCAGATTATTGTATAATATTTTAAGAATTGTATATTATTTAATATTAATTATTAATTTAATTATGTACTTATTCATAATTATTATTTATATTATCTAAATTAATATAGATTGATTTTATATTGAGTATCATCGGAAAGCCTCTGGCATCTGTATTTATGTATTCTTTGTGATTTGATATTATATGTTTAGTTAATTATTTTAAGATATAAAATAATAATATATTTTACTTTCAATAATCTTTTGAGAAAATTTATTTACTGTAGAAGATTTAAATTATCATCACTCGAAGTTTTGATAGAAAACATATAACTATCAGAATAATAAATTATAAATCATAATAATAAATATGATAATAATCATAATAAAATAGGGTAGTTGTTGAGTTAAATTATGATTATGATATTAATCAATAAGATAATAATAAATAATACAATTTATAAACCTAAAAAGTCTTACTATCTATATTTACAACATTTTAAGCTGTTATTAAATGAAAAAAAACGTAAAAAAATTTAATAATAGATTATTTATAAATATTAAGTTTACAACACCTCTCGATCTTTCTCTCTCCCTCCCTACAAATTCTGCTGTTGTTAATTAATGAAAAACCCTACTTTATCTATCCAAGATATTTACTCACTATATTTATTAAATGTTATTATATATTAGATAATAAAGACATCTGTAATATTAAATTAGAATAATATAAATCAATAAATTAATTACTAATGTAAAGCATAGAATAGTTCTAAGAATTCGTAAATAACTAACTGCTGACTTAGTACATCCTTATTTATGAATTACGTTAATTTGAAGCTTGTCGTAATTTATATTAATATATTATTAAATATATATAATTATATCATAATATATAATTAATATATTATAGTATATATATATTAATTTATAAATAATAATATATATATATAATATATAGTTAATTTAATATAATATATTAATTAATAATACTATTCTATATATATATAAATCATACTATATATATATGTATTAAATATATTATAAGGTATATATGATAATCATATTAAAATATATTTAGTGATGTATTTAACTTTATAGCGATATATGATCACACTAACACATTTATTTAATAAAAATCCGCATCCGAGCATCAGGCTTGAGCTTCATAGACGTGAGATTATGCTTCACGGTTATATATATTTTTAACTTTATATATATACCATGTATATAAAGAGCAAGTCTTATTGAATTCTTTTCTTTACTGGTTTTTATTACCATCTTTGATTGTAAATTGTAGAGACTATATAGGCTATATTATCCCAAGACTTACAATTCTATGTGTAAGATATAACGTCATGATTAACTATCTAATTAATTCTAAACAGCATGAAGTTATCATACAAATTAATTGAGTCAACAGGAATGTGAAAAGAATGGATAATGTTGAGCGTACTAGATTCCTATGAACTCTCTTACTTTGTATTGCTTTGTACGGGCCAGGAATTGGCTGATTATGTCCTATATCCACCCGCTTGCGTTACAACATCATACTAAATTGTTGAAAATGACCACCATATCACTCTGTCATTAAAAGCTGATGTAAACCGTTTTGAACACATTACCGAAAAAAAATCAGAAATGTCTCACATTCTAATAAATCATTCTATCTGCGCAAGTATAATCCATTAAAATTCCCTTACAGCTACTCCGAGAAAGCAAGATGAGTAACGCCACTCCTCTAAGAGAATGTAGGGAGATATGGAGAAGAACAAGTGTTACAAAGAAATATCTAAATAGACGTTAATATAAAACTAAGAGTAGTACTAAAAAATGCTTACTGTCTTTATCTTTAATCGAGGAAAAGTATGTAATTTCCTGTTTCATATCTTTTAAAAAATACAAATATTATACATAATTTGATTTAGATTTTTCTCCTTTGAATTAAGAAAAGGTACAAGTAAAATTTTTTATAGAGAGTATAAATAAATGTTAAAGACAAAAGCAAATTATTCGAGACTTATCTTGTTATTAGATAAAAGGAGCTGAAAAACTTCTACTACGCCGAACAGCAATAAAATATTGCGCAGCGCTCAAAGTTTAAAGGAAACACGCTACGCGCTTACCCCCTTACCCCTATGTATCGCCCCCTGGTATAATAAATATATATATATACTATATC
>JABUQX010127833.1:0-10000 GCA_015478945.1 Trachelipus rathkii
AGAGGAGAGAGAGAAGAAGGGTTGGTCAGGTATTAGATTGCGGTAAAGATACTATGGTTGCTTAATTGTCATTAACGAATATTAACTGGAACAACCAAATATGAAATATGGATAAGTATTAGGTTGATACATGGGAATAGGCAATCCTGAGATTGGCTGCAGTGCTGAGCTAAAATGTTATCTTATTACTGCGTATTATATATAGTTTTAATTATAAGTATCAGTATCGGATCTGGTATCGGTGCACCTACAAAAACTAGAGGTATCCCAGTATGCGGCCGTCTTTTCTGGGGTATAGTACATTCTAGTAATGGCACATATGTTTCTGCTACATCGTGGAGCAGATTTTGAAAGATTGCAAAGGCGCGGCAAGCATTATAACCGGTTTGTCAAGAGGTATTGCTTGTCTACTTATTGTAAGGGACTGGGAGACCAAGACAACTGTTGTGGAGCTCCTCACAAGATGTGCAAACATTGACACATCAATAGTTAAAATCTAGCAAAGAAAAGAAAGCCTAAGGATGAGATTTTATTGTGCCAACGGTGTTGCGAGAGAACCATAAACCATCGGATGAAACCGGCCTACTGCTCTGCCTTGACACATGTAAAAGGTGTTCAATAAGACAAACAAACACCACTACAATACCCAATATAACTCTTCCAGACGACAGTTGAACCACGGTGAGGCATACCCTGGGCTGTATTTACTGAGCCACCGGAGATTGGATGTTGACAAATATCTAGTTAACCTTCTACGATGATTGAGGATGATGCTCTGACAGGCGAATATATGCCCTCTGTTGGCAGCAGTCTGAGAACAGATTGCTATGTGTA
This sequence comes from Trachelipus rathkii, assembly GCA_015478945.1. NCBI lineage: Eukaryota > Metazoa > Arthropoda > Malacostraca > Isopoda > Trachelipodidae > Trachelipus > Trachelipus rathkii. The sequence goes on from JABUQX010127833.1 coordinate 835, forward strand.
AAGTCAGGCGTGAATTGGAATAATCTGGTAAACGTAGTCTGCTAATTTTGGCTTCAAGGACTGAAAATTGAAAGAACACTAAGGACCTGGCCTGGGTCTCCCTTTTTCCTAGCAGGAGAAGCAGCGACAGGTAGCAAAGTACTCCATTCAGATGAATCAACTGTGTTTATTTGTAATCGATGTTGAACCGGGATTTTCTCAATAGGGACTGCCTCGCGATATGATTGCAGAGTGGAAGAGACTTACCTGAAGTAAGTAAAAGAAGTTCTTGATAATCGTGTTACTGGCACAAGCAGAATCAGAGGTGATGAATACGCGTATATTGTTCAATCCTATGAGGGAAACTGTACAAAAAAGAAAGGTAAACAAATCAAGGAAGATTCTGGGATAGATTGCAATAGCATCTTCATGGATGGTTATACTTTGTGTGGATTTGAAAATGATAAATCGTTTCTGCTGGGGCAGCAAGGAGGTACAGACCAAACTACCCTGGTCTCCTTGCTACTGTACAGTAGGGCTACATTGAGCAAGCACCGGTGTGACAAAGACCTGGCCAACAGAATCAGTTGGATGCCTAGTCTACAAGAACATAAGAATGAACCTTGGTTGATAGATTAAAATTGATATTTCCCGACATCTCACTATATAACTTGGGTTAATGAAGCAATCGTCAAAGCTCTTGATTACACTGGAGAGTGTTTCAGTTATATTTATTTTAATCTTTCCAAGTCTCAGTGCTGAGAAGAAAAAGGCAGGAATTTTTGATGGCCCTCAAATATATAAACCATCATGCCAGGGATCCAGCTACTGTTACAAACAAACTGCAAGGGCATGAGCTAAGCTTGGAATGCTTTCTTCTGATGTGGGATGGAATCCTTGGGGAAGACAGGTAAAGTGGACAATTCCAAGAGATTGTGGAAGAAGCTGCTCTTGAGTTTCCAAGCACTTGGATGTAGAATGAGCATCAAAGTTCACTACTTACATAGTCACTTGGATGACTTTCCAGAGAACTTGGGTCTCGTGAGCGAAGAGCAAGGTGAACGCTTTCATCAAGAAATTAAAGTTATGGAAGAACGCTACCAAGGCTGATAGGACACCAACATGATGGCAGATTACTGCTGGTCCTTGATGAGAAACATTCCACAAGCTGTACATCGGAGATCGTCAAAGAAGAGGTCGTTTATTCAAATGTAACCACTTTGTCAATTTACATTTTTGCACATATTTTCCTTAATTTCACATGACAATTCTAAAGTGGTAATAATCATTCACCGACATTTATATGTGTAAGATTAAGATAGAATCACTCCAGATGAGATCTTTAATAAGAATGACAATCATAATATATTTATAACTGCTTTTATACTAATTTATCAGTACTTGAATACATTCCACCGATTCCGCCTGTGAAGCTGCTTTTCGATGGTGTCTAGACTCTTCTTTAATATTACCACATGCCCTCCTGATCGAATAATCTCAGATTCTCGATCAACCATAAATCTTTCTTACATCCAGCAAGTGCTTCACAATTCCATTCACCTCCAATTTCTTGTCGGAGAGCAATCCTGTTGCTTTTCCTACATCCCACCTTGTTGTGCATCTTGCCCCATTCGGCTTTACCCACACATCTTCTCCCACATGGAATTTGCTCTCCGCCCTCTCAACTCTCAGCAGCCCTCCACCATCCTTCTCAGGGTGTCTCCAATCATAATTATACCTCTTTTTCCATGGGCAGGTCGTTTCATCTTCGCCTACCCTTGCCAAAATGTTATACCAGAACAAGCCTTCCCTTATGCTTATTCCCGATCTGGCAGCTATCCTCTTAATCGTTCTATGGTTTCGTTCAACGATCCCATTACAGTTTCCCCTGAAAGCTGCTCTGAAATTTATTTTTACCCTCTACTTCCTGCACATTTCCCTAAGCATCGTATTGATCTGAACGATGCAGGCGTTATCCTACTACCGACCTCATCAGGCATTTGTGTTCAATAAAGACCGTCTCCATTTTCTTGCTATTCTCTTCCTCACTTCCTTCTTCCATATAGCGAATCTACTTTCCCCACAATCATATTGAGGAGAATTTCCCTTTCCAAAAATGCATTCATGTCACATCGTCAACACTTTTCCTGATTGCGTTCACCAAGTCACCATTGTCCCGGCATCCCTTTCTGGGTTCGTGTCAACTGGATTGGCATTTCTTCACATCTCCTGATACATTGCTGCCGACATCATGGTCTTCGTCACCGTCCTCATCAATACATGTGTGGCTACACGTGTTTTCGATCCACAATGATTCTATTATTCTAACTTTTATTTCCACACTTGACATTACACACGGGATCCTTGTTAGAGCTCCTCTTCATTCCCCTTTGGCACTCGTCATGAAATTCTTGTCAGTTTTATCTGGCTTTATTCTCCTGCCGGATTTAACCAGATTTGTTTCTAATTTTAACCTCAATCCTCTATTAGCTGCTGAGTCCTCTGACACTTATTCCTAGATGTCTCCACTCACCAATTTCTGCTGCAACATCTTTGTCCTTACCCTACTTATTCCTGAGTTAATAATTATCCACCCAGCGGACACTGTTCTTCGGAGTCACACATCACGTTATGTTTGTTCAATCCCATTCAGACCCAGTCAAATTATTCCTTTCACCACAGCATCCAACTCCACCACGTTGATATGGCCACAGTCCGACTTCTTCCTAGCCAACTTGGAAATCCTCAACCATCTCTCCTCCTATTTCCAGCGCAATGCCATAAGCTACACTGCTCGTGTCACACCAAATCGTTCCCTCTTCCCCTTCTTCGACAAACCAGCTCCCCTTCACCGGATCTCCTTTTCTCACCTCCTCCAGGACCTGACTAAGAATTTCTGTACATTTTTCTCCTTTATCCTCATTCTACCTTTTTCCTTCCGCATTTCTCTTCATGAAACTGCACACTACCCTTGACCACCCTGCAACTGGGTAGTGCCCAACCAGCTTTCCGCATATGGAAAATAACTCTCTTCTTGACACCTTTTTCCCGTCTATTACTGGTATCATGTTTCCTCTGAAAAACCTCACTCTTCCCAACTTAGTCTTTTTCAATCTTCAGTCCTAAAACCCTCCCTCCAATTACATTTTCAGGATCCTTTGACACCAGTCCAAATTTCAGGAGGTGCTCTCCTACTTCTTCCGTGGATATCTTTCCCTCATCAACTAAGATATCGATGTTCGAATTGGTCCCCTCTTTCACCCTGTCATCCCTTTCTCTCACAGTTCTTAAAATTTTTGTCATAATTCTCGGTGCGCTGCATAACCCAAATCCTAATCTTGTTAAGCAAAAAATCCTCCCTTTATAACTCACCAGCTGATGTTTCCACAAACTCTCATCAATTCTGATCTGTAGATAAGCAGCCTTTAAATCTACCAGTTTCTTTCCACCACTTATCCTCCTCCACTTCTGAATTGATTCCTCACATACAGCCGCCAAATCCCCTGTGTGGCACATTACGTATTCATTCAACTCCCTGTAGTCCATCACTGGTCTTACCTTTCCCTTACTTTCTTGCTCCACCGCCATTAATGGGAGCACCCCTCTTCCTGTACTTCCCCTCCACGGTACTAAAATTCCTTCCTCGATTCACTTGTCAATTTCTTCCTCAAACTTCATTTTTGTTTCCCTTTTCATTGACCTTCCATAAATCCCAACCTTGTTCTTTAATACCGGCTCCTCTTTCTTCCACTTCCACTTCACAATCCACTGTTTTCCATCAAATCTTCCCGAAAAATCGCTGTCATTGATTTTTAACTCCTTTTCATTATTGCATTTTAATCTTCCCGAAAAATCGCTGTCATTGATTTTTAATTCCTTTTCATTGTTGCATTTTTTATCAATGCCATCTCTTTTCTCTTCAAGATTTCCAAAAAACACCCCTTCTTTGTATCTTAACTCCCCCAAATTCTGTGATGACATCTAAACCCAAAATTTTTTTACATCCGCCATTAGCTTTTTCATCACTATAACTCGATTTCCTCTCTTCTTCTTCCATCGATCCTCTATGTTCACATCACATTCTCCCATTACTTTCACTTTCCTTCCGTCAACACGCACACTATTTTTTCGTGTGTCTTCTATCTCCTCTTACTATATTACTACTAACAATTGATCTCGTGCAGCCAGTCTACCACACCTAGGGTTGGGAAAAAAACCGCTTTTTTCAAATCGTGTTTTTTTCATGTTTTTTTCGTTTTTTTCAGTTTTTTTTCGTTTTTTTATTAAACTGTTTTTTAAAATATAAGAGGGTCCACCCGTTATTATAACAAAATTTTCATTTTCAAATATAAGGATACTTGAAATTAAGCAAATATTCCATTATGATTTATAAAAGAGCAGAACTACCTTTCTCTTAATATTTATCAATTGTTTTCGTTAAAATTTACAGTAAGTAGGTTGTAGCCTGCTGTTTGTAGGCTTCTACTTATAATTTAACTATGTATTTTACATTTGTATCATATAATCTTATTTAATTTAAACTTTTAAATATTAATGTTATTATTATATATAGAAGAGTTCTGAACTGACAAAACTTCAAAAGTCGACTTGCAAATGCAATAATAAAAATAATTGAAACATTGAAAAGTATACCAAGATTGTAAATGAAGGAGGATGGTGAATGACTAAATTAAATACTTGGCTTTGGAATATCAACCTTTTGATTCACTAATTACTAGTCCCCACTCCCCAGACCCACCAGTTATACTGAAGCACTGACTACTGTGGCTGTGACTACTGGTCAAGCTCATTATCACTGGCTCATCTCAGCGTGATCAGCCACATTTAATTTTTATTTGACTGATAAGTCTGATATCTCAGTCGTATGAAGTATCGTGTGAGAATGACAGTGGTGAAGGAGCAGGGGAAGTAACAGGACTCTTAGCTTAGCTGCCTTAGCATAATCATCTCTCTCAGTTGGCAAATTTTCAGAATTTCCTAGTTCTAGATTATGAGCAATAAATACTAGTTTTGCAACGTCTACACAACAAAAGTTATATTTCATTGGAGGGCCTTTGCTACCTTTTATTTCCTTTTAAAAGTACACACGACTTTTTGCACGTGGCTTCTAATTCTGATTAAATAATTATGATAAAAATGTTACTGAAAGCTGAAACAGGGTAAGAAAACATTAATGAAGCCATAAACAAAATATTATGAATATCAAAATTCAGAATAAAAAATAAAAATATGGAAAACCTATACAAATTTTGAACACAAACTCAACGGCTTCCACCTTTTTGGAAACTGGAACCAAAAAATGTCCAAATTAGAGCATATTTGTTAAAATTTATAATATAATTGTTCAAACATGTAAATTCCCACAACTTATTGAAAAAAAGAAAAAAACAAATTTTTACTTGTTTTTTTCAGGCTGTGTTTTTTTCATGAAAAAAACCGTTTTTTTCGGAAAAAAATGAGCTCGTTTTTTTTCCTTTCCCAACCCTAACCACACCCAACACCCTTTTGCCATTCAATCTTATTTCTTTTAAAAGAATGCCGGTTCTTGAAATCAGAGGGCTAATTCCGACGCAGCAGCCCCCTCCAATTCGTTTCCCGAATTTCTGAATTTGCATTCCCTTGCAAAATGGCCCTTTTCACCACACTTAAAACAAGTTGAATGCGTCGTTCGATTACTTCTACATTCCCTCATGAAGTGTGGTCCTCCACATGAAAAACATTTAATGTTTCTTTCTTTTTCTTTTTTAAATGCCGCACTTCCCCTGAAGACTTCCATTTTATTTGTCAATGCGATTGCTCCCGCTCTTCGTAGAATTTCCTCTAATTCACACTCCTCAACATTAACCATTGCAAGGATTTCCCTTGCAAAGTTATCTGGTAAGCCATTAACTAGTGTCCGCTTCACGATAACCTCGCCGCTCAATCCTGCGCATCTTGCTAGTCTTCTTATCTCTGTAACGTAAACATCCATGGATTCTCCCATCCATTTCTTCTCACAAAGCTTTCTGAATGCCACAAACGGGTTTTCTCCGAAAACTTTCCTCAATTTTTTCTTTATCCTTTCTGATTCGTTTTTCTCCTCTTCACTCATCTCGAGGAGTACTGCTAACGCTTCTCCTTCAAGCAACATTGGCAAGATGTGTTCCTCATTTTTTATCTTTTGAGACCTAACCACCATCTCAAATTTCAGGATCCATGCCTCTATGTCTCCTTCTCCCATAAAGGGTCTGACAACGTCAATAATTTTTAACCCGCTCGTTGACATGTTGCTTCTTCGCTAGCCCGGATAGCTTGTAGGATTAAGATAGAATCACTCCAGATGAGATCTTTAATAAGAATGACAACCATAATATATTTACAACTGCTTTTATACTTATTCATCAGTACTTGAATACATTCCGCCGACTCCGCCTGTGAAGCTCCTTTTCAACAGTGTCTAGACTCTTCTTTAATATTACCACAATATGTATTCACTATCACAACTTTGTGTTATGGATCATTAAATGTATTTTCCATTATTATTGTATATATCTTAGCTTATTCTTGTCTGTAAGTCTGTTCAGCTCTTCAAAAAATGTTCATAAATTTGCTGTTTATTTGAAAGTGCAATATGTGATATCTCAAAAACCTGATGTGATAGACAAAAACTGATGACAGATTTGGAATCAGCATTCATAATAATAATAATAATAATAATAATAATAATAATAATAATAATTTCTCTTGATTAATAATAATGATTTATTTAATATTAAAATCATTCATGCTCCTTATATTTCAACTTAATATTTTATGTAATTTTAATATATAGTATGTATCATCAAAACATTGATTTTAAAAAATTTTAATATGTGAGAACATGGATAGACATACGAAATTCTAGTACTTTAAATTTAGAGCTCATAAATTATAATGCAAAAAATAATCTTTCTTTAGTTTCTGGTGTAATATTTCCTCACTTAATCAGCAAAATAATCGGCAGAAAATTGACGATGACGATTGAGAAAAAATATGCAGATTTTGACAATGACGATTAATCATCCCATCACTAATATACCTACATATGTATATCTTTGACCATTATAACCCTACTTATGGAGGTCCAAATTAAGTGTCCTCAAGAGGTCACCACAAAATTCTCAAGGTCATAACTTTTAAACCATTCGTTCGATTACTCTCAAAATTTCAGAAATGAATTCAAGGGTCAAGATTTACTTATATACCAAATTTAATCAAAATTGGGGGAGTAAGGGTGTTTTTTGCATTTTTTTTTGTTGATTTGTCAGAGAATGCCCCAGCAAGTAATTTTGTGATGTTTGATTGACCACAGTCACTTGCAACACATCCCCTCACTCATTCATTGGGAGCTATTGCCTCCTTTCTTAAGGGTTAGTCTATAATCAAAAAGAAAAAACATGTTTTGTTGTGCATTTTAAAATTTTAAAAAATCTTCATGCCTTAGTGCAACCTCTTCAGACTCATGTGAAATTAAAATAAAAAGCCTTCAATGTAATCAACATTATGTACTGATTAACTTTATTCAGACATAGAATTTAATATTTATCTTTCACTGCATTAGCTAATCATAATTGAAACCGGTTTTAAAAGTAGCAAATCATGCTTGCCGCTCTAAACAATAAGAAACTTTATATTTTTCCTATGAAATTTGTGTTAATATGTGAAGGAGATTGAGAACTTTCATGAATGACACATTAAGCATTCTCAAGTTCAAATTTCTTTGACATTATCTGTTAATTATTCAGAATTCAACATTTGATTTTTTTAGTAATACGTCATTTTTTTTATAGGTAACAAGTACAGCTTTATGTATTTCTTTATTTTACAATATAAATTTTGAACATTTTTTGCAATGAATTTTTAGTTGCTGATCACCCCATCTCCCCTCATTTCCCTCTCCTCATCTCCCCCAAAAGAGTAAATTTAAATAATTAAAAATTTCTTTTTGAATACAGGCGTGTGTTACAGTTAAAATATAATTTGGACAATGAGATTTATAAGTGAAGATCTTTGCTTTTGAAAACATTTATAGCTCTTTATTTATTACAGGGTTGAAAATTTTTAAAATCGTAAATTTTGAGAGGCCAATATTTATTTTCAGGCAATACATTGAAATTTGAAATGTCTGGATATGATGGTGTGTGTGATGAAATTCTTGTAAATTTTCAGGTAAGCTTTTTTCTTATTGTACAAGCATTTATAGGTTTAAACACACACACAACACACAATATATATATATATATATATATATATATATATATTATATATATTATATATATATATATATATATATATATATATATATATATATATATATATATATATTATATATATATCATGGCGAGGGTGGGCATTTTTTCCAGCAGTCAGTCGCTAACAGTTCCGGTCCTAATTTCGACATTATATATATTATATAATATATATATATATATATATATAATATATATATTATATATATATATATATATATTATATAATATAATATTATATATATATATATATATATATATATATATATTATATATAATATTATATATATATATATATATATATTATATATATATAACAACCTCCTGTCGCAAAACCATTTCCAAAATTTAACAACCCTACTGCTGAAAGAATGCTTTTCTTATATCAGATGGCATTGCTTTCGTTCTTATTTTCTTTGTTATGCCTTTGTCTCGCGCGTCCATGCTCTTTACTATGAAAGAATTTCTTGTCCTCCGTATTATCAATAGATGTAGAAATTTTGTAGACTTGTATATGTCCCCTCTGAGAAATCGCATTTCTACTGAAAACATTCCTAACTCCTTCGGCCTCTCCTCATAGCTCTTACCCTAAACCCAGAAATCCATCCCTTGTTGCTCTACGTTGCACTCTCTCTACAATATCTAAGTCTTTCTTTAAATAAAGGGCCCAAACTTGTGCAGAATACTATATTATTGGCCTAACATCTATTATACAGTTTACCTATTACTTCTTTGGTCTTGTAAAGAAAATCGCGAATATGTACAATAATCCCGATTATCTTTATTATTTGCTTCCAAACACTGATTAGCTACTTTCGAATTACTGTTATAATCAACCTATATCTTTTTTCTTGTCCCCAGACTCAGCAATCCCCATTCATATTGCAGTTAAAACTTTT